>PVIC010044007.1:0-15204 GCA_004025085.1 Thryonomys swinderianus
GCGAGGACGACATCCGTTGCCCAGGTGGCGGAGCTGGGGCTCCTCCACGCCTCGTGAACTGTGTGGAGAAGAAAGAGAAACCTCTTCATGGTCTGGCTTTCGGTGTCACCCTCAGGTAACTGAAGCCGGAGCGTTGTCCTAGTGATGCGGGAGTTGGGACGCGTCACGGAGTTCTTGAGTGTGGGGGAGGGGTGGCAGGGGTGGGAGGGGCGGCTGGGAGGGAAGACTCAGCCACATCCCTTCCCCCACCTTGTAGTCCAACACAGACTCACCAACCCCTGGGCTTTCCAGATCCCTCCTTCCGACTCAGCCTGTCATGGAACCTAGACATTGTTAGTCCCTTTAGCTCCTGGTATGTTAACAAAAGCTGAAGAAATTGCTATACTATGTTTTATATTTGGATGTCCTTCTGTACAGCTTCAGTGATGAGTAATAAGATGTCTTACCTTAATTTTCATAGTACAATGTGAATCATTTGTTTTTCTATCATGTATGGATATACTGGAGTTTTTCAAAGGCTTTTTCTGCATCCACCAAGCTGATCATGTAGTTTTGTCTTCATGTAGTGCATCACGTTTATCGGTTTGCCTTTGTGAATCCATGTATGCATCTTTATGATGAAGCCTACATGGTCCCCATGTGTGATCTTTCCTATGAGTTGTTGCCTTCTACTTGCCAGTATCTTCTTGGTGGTTTTCCATGTATATTCATTAAAGAGATTGATCTATAGTCCCCCTTTTTTGGTTGGATCTTTGTATGCTTTTGGAATCAAGGTAATGAAAGCTTCTAGGAATGATATTCAGAGTGTTCCTTTCCTTTATTTTTTTATTGGTACATTATATATACACATCACAATTACACTCCACATTGAGGATTTGTACCCACCCTACTACACCCCCCCATTGTTTTACCATCAATTTTTTACTTTCCTCATTACCCCTAAACCCCATTTCCCTTTGAGTATTTACTATTTCACAATATTGGTCATGCATTCTAAAACACGTTTACAACTTCAGCTTCTCATACCAGAGAAAAGATACGATATTTACTCCTTTCAGTTTCATTAAAGAGCTTTAGAGTTACTGGTATAGATCTTTGCTGAAGTTTTCTTTTTTTTTTTGAGACCGGGTCTATTTTGTAATCTGGGTTGGCCCCGAGCTCACTGTATAGCCCAGGCAATCCTTGAACTCAGCATCCTCGTGTCTCTGCCTCCCGAATGGTGGGATTACAGGTGTGAGCCACTATGCCCAGCATTGTGGTATGTTACACTGGGGATC
Source organism: Thryonomys swinderianus (assembly GCA_004025085.1). Taxonomy (NCBI): domain Eukaryota; kingdom Metazoa; phylum Chordata; class Mammalia; order Rodentia; family Thryonomyidae; genus Thryonomys; species Thryonomys swinderianus. The sequence continues at coordinate 1,278 of PVIC010044007.1, forward strand.
GAACTTGGGACCTTGTGCTTGGGAGGAGCCGCTGAGCTAAATCCCTGGCCCATCCTTGAAGTTTTTCTATAAGTTAGAACTGAATCCATCTAGACCTGAGCTTTTCTTAGTTTGTAGATTTAAAAATTCTTACTTCAATCTATTTTCATGTTCTTAGATGACTTGTCGTTCTTGAATGTCTTTAATTCAGTTTTGGTAATTCACATGTATCTAGCAAATCTATCCATGTCTTCTGAATTCTCCAATTTATCGGTGCACAAATTTGACAAATAGTTGTTGATTTTATTTTGTCAGTGTCATTGTAACATCACCTTTTCCATTTCTTTTTGTTTTTGTTTTTTTTTTGGAGATAGGGTCTCATTTTGTATATCAGGCTGGCCCCGAGCTCCCTATGTAGCCCAGGCAAGCCTTGAACTCAGGATTCCCCCTGCCTCTGCCTCCCAAGTGCTGGGATTCTAGGCCTGAGACACACGCCTGGCATTGTGGTGTGTGATTACCAGGCATAGAACTCAGGACCTTGGGCTTGCAAGACAGAAGCCAGAACCACTGATCTAAATCCCTACCCACCTTTTTCATTTCTAATTGCAGTGATTTGTGGTCTTCCCTTTTTTTTTGGTTACTGGCTAAGGATTTATTTATTTTCTTTACTATCAGTGATTTCTATTGTGACCTTTATGATTTCTTTTCTTATATTTGCTTTGTATATGGAATGCTCTCCTTTTTTTAGGATTTTGAGGTGCATTATAATGTTATTTATTTTGATTCACTATGTTTTTGTGATTTGGGAATCCTCAGCTATAAACTTCCCTGTTAGGATTACTTGTATTATGTCTCATAGATTGTAGTATGTTGTACTGGTGCTAATCATTTTGTTCTCTTAACTGCCTTTTTTCTCTTTTGTTTCTTCTGTAACCCATTTTTTTTTTTTTTTGCTTTTGAGACAGGATCTCGCTTTGTAGTTCAGGCTGGCCCTGAGCTCACTATGGTGCCCAGGCAAGCCGCCACGAACTCAGCAATCCTCCTGTCACTGCCTCCCGAGTGCTGGGTGTAACCCATTTTTTATTTGAGTGTGTTATTTCCCAAGAATTTACATATTCTGTTTTGTTTTCTAATTTCATTGTGCTATGATATGGTAATATGCATGGTATAATTTCAGTTATTCAGCATTTTCCTAAATTTGCTCTATTAGCTATTATGTGATCTATTTTGGGGAAGTTCCATGTGCTGCTAGGAAGAATGTGCATTTTCTTCTTGGGTGTTACACTTGTACATATATGTTAGTTTTGTTTGTTCAGAAATTTAGTGCATTTTTCATATTTCTTTGTTGATTTTTTTTTTTTTTTGTCTCAGTATCTGTCTCTTTGTAATAGTGGGGTATTGCAGAAGTCAGTTCCTGACTTTTTTTTTTTTTTGAGACAGGGTCTCACTTTGTAGCTCAGACTGGCCTTGAGTTCCCTATGTAGCCCAGGCAAGCCTCAAACTCACATCAATCCTCCTGTCTCTGCCTCCTGAGTTTTGGGAGTTTAGGTAGGAGCCACAGTGCTCGGCTCTGTGGTCTGTGGTTATCAGAGATCTAACTTGCACTTACAAGGCAGGCACCAGAACCACTGAACTAAATCCCCGGCCCAGTTCCTGACTTCTATAAAAATTTAAGGGAAAATTTAACACCAGTAAGCCTAAAGATCTTTTTTTTTTTTTGAGACAGGGTCTTACTTTGTAGTTCAGGCTGGCACTGAGCTCACTATGTAGCCCAGGCAAGCCTGGGACTCAGCAATCCTCCTGTCTCTGCCTCCCGAGTGCTGGGATTACAGGGGTGAGCCACCACACCCGGCACTGTGGTATGCGGTATCGATTGTTGGTGGGCGTGAGTCTCCATGCCCAGCATTGTATGTGGTTTCCTGGGATCGAACTCAGGACCTTGCGCTTGTGAGGCAGGTGCCGGAACCACTGAGCTAACCCTCCGGCCCTAAAGATCTTTAATGTAGCAGTGTAATGTGATAATTGAGTTGATGTTTTCTGATCTTTTATGTCTAATAATATGGACTTTATCAAGTTGGTTGTGCTTTTATGCAGTGCGAGTATGTTAATTCTTTTGTTGTATCCTTAACCAGTATGACTTTCTTTTGATTCCTTTTGGTTTGAAATTCACTTTGTCTGAATATAGGACAGCTATACTTGATTTTTTTCTGGTTCCCATTGCATGGAATATTATTTTCTGTCCTTTGATTTTTTTTTTTTAGACTATGAGTTTCTATGGGTTCAGTGTGTTTTTTTGTATACACCATTGATTTGTCTTGATCCATTCTGCAAATATATCTTTTGATTGGGCAATTGAGACCATTTATTTTGAGAATTTTTATTGGTAGATATTGTCTTATTCTTGTCATTGCATTATTTTCCAGGTGCTAATTTGTTATCATTCCCTTCTACTTAACTGTTTACCCTACTTGATGTTTTCATTCTGTTACACCCTTTCACTTTTTTTTAGCTTCATTGTTTCTAAGGTATCTTTGAGAATTTTTGGAGGGCTGGTTTGATGGTCTTGAATTTCTTTAGTTACTCTTTATCATGGAAATATGATTTCTCCATCAATTTGGAAAGAGTTTTACAGGATACTGGGCAGTCTGGGCTAGACACTGTCAATTTTTATGGCTTAGAACATTTACTTGAAGTGCCCCTAGCCTCAAAGATTGTAATGAAAAGGCGGCTATAATTCTAATGGGTTTACCTTTTCTATCTACTTTTAAGATTCTGACTCAGGAGGCAGAGACAGGAGGATTGCTGAGTTCGTGGCGGCTTGCCTGGGCACCATAGTGAGCTCAGGGCCAGCCTGAACTACAAAAGCGAGACCTTGTCTCAAAAGCAAAAAAAAAAAGATTCTGCTTGTACGAAGTTATGCCTCACTTATCTGTCTGTTAAATTCTTTTCCTTTATTGGAAAGTTTTTTTATTTTTTTGAGACAGGGTCTCGCTTTGTAGTTCAGGCTGGCCTTGAGCTTACTGATTGCTGGAGGATGTGAGTCACCACACCTGGTATTGTTGTATGTGGTTACCAGAGATAGAACTAGGTCCTTCAGCTTGCTGGGCAGGCTCCAGAACCAGAGCTAAATCTCCAGCCCGACATCAATTTTAACATTTAGGAGAGATTGAATATGAGCAAATCTTAAGGACAATAATGTGCCACTCATTAACTATAGAACAGACCAATAATTATGGTATGAACAGAATTCAAAACCAAATATTGACTTACTGTTGTCATGCCTCGGTACTCATCAGTTTCAGAACTTATCAAACCTATTACTCTCTGTATTTTGACAAGAAAACTGTTCCAGCACTTGTCTCAGAATAATTTGTTCAATGGTGTAGAACCCTCAGGGTAACGGAGGCATGACCGAGACCACCAGAACAGGCAAAAATATAGCAACAAGTAAGTCTATTTCTAGCCTGGGTGCAGAGTAGTCAAGGCAACAAAGGTGTAGACCCTGGGGCCCTGAGTAAGGAGAAACTATAGGGGAGTTTTGGAGGGGGGGTAGTGCTAAGAGAAGTGGGAAATTTCTATCCTGGAGTGGAGGGAGTCTTTTATTCTGTGGTGGAGGAAGCCTAGTGGTCCCCAAGGGCCTCTGGACCCACAGGTCTTGGTGCCTGGGATGGGGCATTTATCTCTAACCTGGGGCTTGGCTTCCTGTTACCCTTCGCACCTTGCAGGATGGATACCTGTTGCCTGGGAAGTTTTTTCTCTTCTGTTTGGGCTGGATCTGAAACCTCACATATTCTTTACAAAAAAATTAAGATACTACTATCCCTAAGAAGAGTAAATTAGTCCAGCAAAAGGTGAATATCAGTCCAGTAAAATGTACACATTCTAGGGTACTTCGACAAATTATTTCTAATTCAAGTGCTGACAGTGGCTGGGATTCTGGTGAGCACCTCATGACACAACCATGACAGCTGGCACTACATGGAGAGACATCAAAGAGAATGCCCAGCCAATGGGTATCTGTGGAAGACAGAAGAGGACACCGGGAGCTAGGTGCTGTATGGCAACCCACTACCATGAGAACTACTTCATTTTCCAGATAAATAATCCAGTTTTATGAGGTTTTTAATGTCTCTTAAAGGCCCCATCATTCAGCCCTACACTGACAAGAAAATTTGAGATTTGGTATGAGATTTGGTGAAGACAAACCACAAATAAGTTATAGATGTAAAAGATTCAACTTTTTGTGTACCAACTCAACTTTAATTCCTTTTTTTATTTTTGCTTTTGAGACAGGGTCTCGCTTTGTAGTTCAGGCTGGCTATGGTGCCCAGGCAAGCCGCCGCGAACTCAGCAATCCTCCTGTCTCTGCCTCCCGAGTGCTGGGATTACAGGCATGAGCCACCACGTCCGGCATTGTGGTATGTGGTGTTGATTGTTGGTGGGCATGAGTCTCCATGCCCAGCATTGTATGTGGTCACCGGGGATCGAACTCAGGACCTTGCGCTTGCGAGGCAGGCGCCGGAACCACTGAGCTAACCCTCCGGCCCTCAACTTTAATTCTTTAGAAGCGTCATGTGTAGGCTGGGGATGCAGCTCAGTAGCAAAGCTCTTACCTAGTAGGTGCAGGATACTGGGTTCAACCCCTACTGCCACACAAAGATTTCCGTTTGAGTTTTAGGGAGGCATTTTTCCTGTATGTATATAGTTGTTGACAGAACAATAAGACGAGTGTAGAATTCAGCAAGCAATCCTAACATACTTCTTGATTTCATAATCTTAGCCAATCAAAACAGGGAAAACAGTATCATGGACATATTTGAACAAAGGCAGTGGTGAAAATTCTATGCCACAACTGAGCTGGGGGTCTATCTTAGTGGTAGGATGTGTACCTAGCATGCATGAGGCCCTGGATTTGATACCCAGCACCACATACTCTCACATACCCTATTCCACAATTTTAGGATATCTATGTTGGGAGCAATTCTACATGATTTTGAGGAAAAATCATTTCACAGGTATGATGAGCCCCAGTTATCCTGTCTAAAGGCTGGCACTGGCATGTAGACAGGCTAATTCCATTTTCGCCTCCAGTCACAGGTAAAACCTCAGTGGTGTGGGGATGTTGTGATGTTTCCAGGGCAAGATTACACCATCTGAAAACATCCTGGGGAGGAACAAAATCTTCATGAACATAAATTCCTTATTGCTCTAGGATTATCAAGGTGCCCTCTGACTGATCTGTTACTCTCAAATGTACTGAATAAAGATGTGGCAGCTTGATGTTTTCCTCTTTGCTGTCCAGAGCAGCACTGATCAGCCCAAAGCTCAGCTTCTTCTGTCTCTTTGTCTTAATTCATTAATACCCCTTGTCCTGTTGTGTCTCATAGGAGAGTAGGACTCACTGCAGGAGTTCTGGTGATGTCCCCTTTCCCTGGTTCCCTATGCATCTATAGTCAATACAGATTTTTAAAAATGTTTTTGAATAGGGTAATCACTCAGTACAGAAATGATGCTACAAGGAAAAGACTTAGGTGAAATAAAGGCTTTAGATCTACATAAACTTTTTTTTTTCTTCACTGTTTTGAGATAGGGTCTTGCTTTGTAGTTCAGTCTGGCCCTGAACTATGTAGCCCAGGCGAGCCTCAGACTCACAGCAATCCTCCTGCCTCTGCCTCCTCGATGCTGGGATTACAGGCGTGAGCCACCACACCTGGCCTTTAGATATGCACAAACTTGTATCTCTGGTTTATCATTTCTTTTACTTTGCCATGTTTCTTAACCTCAGTCTGTTTAGTCACCTTGAAAATCGAAGGACTTATCTGAACACTGCTCTTCATATTACTTATAAAAGGTAACATAACCACTAATTTTATATTTAAAAAATTCCTGACCTTCTAATAATTATTATCTTATGGGAAGATGGTGACAAATTACCTTCCCAATACACCTAGATTACACTGTAATCTAGAATTGCTTGTGAACACTTATATTATTTTCATTAGATAAGGAAGCCTCAAAATAATGTGATACAATCTTATTGTAAAGATTACAAGTATTTTCTATGTTGGGGTAAGTTAAAAAAGTAAACTGAATTGTCAAGAAGTATAAAGCTCCAAACTGAATTCAGATGGATCAGTAAAGGCTAAAAACCTAAAGCAATAATGTGTGGGATTCAGGCAGGAAGTGGTGGTGGTGCTTACAAAAATGTTACAAGTTGTCCAAAATGATGGAGGATAACATGAAAGCATGGCAGATGGGCTGTTACCAGAGCCCTGGCATGGTAGTAAGGATGGCAGCAGACTTGTCCGATCAGGAACTCACACATACTAACACTAATAATGTACGGAAGGTGTTAGATGGTGGTACAGGGTGGAAGCAGGTGATGGTACAGGATTAAATCCTGGGCCTAAAGCTTACTGGCTGTCTGTGAAATAACTGAACTTTAACTCCTTGATTTCCTTTGTTGCGTATGAAACCAACTTCCACACCAATCAACAATCAAGCTGAGCCCTGCACCTACCAACCTGCTGGCTTAGATAGGACATTAGGGTAGGGGACACACAGGGTGATGGCCATTAAGCTTGTGGCTGTCCTGAGCCTTTTCACTAGCCTGCCCATGGCACTCTGAGTCATACCTCTTTTCCTACTTTAACTGGCCCACTCATACCCTGCAGGGCACTTCTGAGCACAGAGGCTGCGTGGTGTTGCTATGGGGGAGGGGGCGAGCAGGACCTCTGGGAAGTTTCTTATTACATGGTCCAAATGAAGCTGTGTACACCTGATTCCCTCAACCACTGACAGACACCTGACAGAAATGCACACATGTACCAAGAGACTCAGACAATGCTCACACCAGTATTGTCTGTAACAGAAAAACAATTTGAGATACACAACTGTATAAAACAAATATAGATTTTATAACAGAATGGGTCAATCACTGATGAAAAAAAGGAGACAAATTAGTATGTATAAGTCTGTTCATGTAAATTTCAAAATCAGTGCTTTAAACAGTTAAGTATATAAAATACCCAGGTAGAGGGCTATAAAGAGAACATGAGGCTAACAACTGAGAATTTAGTTGAAGAGTGTGAATAAATTCATTTTACTACTTTGCTATGTTCCTTCAGGTTTAAGATTTTTCAAAATAAAATAGGAAAGGGTTAAAAATCAGCCAAAGCTAATAAATACTGTTTTGGAGTGGTGACCTGGGTCCTAGATGATAAATAATCATCAAAATTGGGCAAAGGGCAGACTGGGGAAGGATGAATTGGTGATGACAGCCTGGGGGGATCTTCTGGTGCTGGCCATTCTCCCTCTATGTGTGTGTAAATGTTATGTATTTCCTTTATAATTATTTATTAAACTATACATATAAATTCTATGAACTTTGGGTGTATATTTCACAAGAGAAAAATGGAAAAACAAAAATGGCTGTAAATTTGATAAACATTTTTAAAGAATACATCTTCTGCCTTGAAATACATAAAGTAAGGGGGCTTTGGCTAGGTGGATTTTTTTTGTATTTAAGGACTATTCATTAAAAGGTACTTTCCATGGGCTATTTTTTTTTTTTTTTTGAGACAGGGTCTCGCTTTGTAGTTCAGGCTGGCTCTGAGCTCACTATGTAGCCCAGGCAAGCCTGGAACTCAGCAATCCTCCTGTCTCTGCCTCCCGAGTGCTGGGATTATAGGCATGAGCCACCACGCCCGGCATGGACAATTTTTTTTTGAGACATGGTGTTGCTTTGCAGTTCAGGCTAGCCCTGAGCTCACTGTGTAACTGAACTCTGCAATCCTCCTGCCTCTGCCTCCTGATTGCTGGGATTATAGGCAGAAGCCACCATGCCTGGCACTGTGGTATGTGGTACTGACTGTTGGTGGGTGTGATTAACCTGCTTGGTATTATGTAGTTATAGGGGATTGAACCAGTGATCTTACTACTGAGCCAACTTTCCTGCCCCATGGACTAATTTTTCAAGACTGATTAACATGATGTCTCTTAGTTTTTTTTTTTTTTTTTTTTTGAGACAGGGTCTCGCTTTGTAGTTCAGGCTGGCCCTGAGCTCACTATGGAGCCCAGGCAAGCCACCGTGAACTCAGCAATCCTCTTGTCTCTGCCCACCCCCAGTGCCGGGATTACAGGCGTGAGCCACCACGCCCGGCATTCGGTGTTGATTGTTGGTGGGCGTGAGTCTCCACGCCCAGCATTATATGTGGTTACCGGATCGAACTCAGGACCTTGCGCTTGCGAGGCAGGTGCCGGAACCACTGAGCTAACCCTCCGGCCCTGATGTCTCTTAGTTTTATATTAGTCTTTTTTGAGGCAGGGTCTTGCTATGTAGTTTAGGCTGGCCTTAAACTATGTAGCCCAGGGTGGTGTTGAACTTGCAGCGATCCTCCTGTCTCAGATTCTTGAATGCTGGGATCACATGCCTGTGCCACCACACGTGGCTTAGATAGTTCTTATACAAGCATGAATTCTGAGTCTTATTAAAGTATTTGGAATAGGTAATACATTCTAAGTAATTCCCATGAATTGCTGTATGACATCCTGATTTTATCTGCTTTTGGCATGTGTCCTTGTACATGCAGTTTAAAAATTTTGTCTTAAGACAACTGTAGACAAAAATTTTATAGGCATGTAAATATCATGGCTACTTCATACTATTCATATGTGACTTTTGCCTATTTTTTTTTTTTTTTTTTGGAGACAGGGTCTTGCTTTGTAGTTCAGGCTGGCCCTGAGCTCACTCACTGTGGAGCCCAGGCAAGCCTCGAACTCAGCAATCCACCTGTCTCTGCCTCCTGAGTGCTGGGATTACAGGCGTGAGCTACCACACCTGGCATTGTATGTGGTTACTGGGAATCGAACTCAGGACCTTGTGCTTGCGAGGCAGGCGCTGGAACCATTGAGCTAAATGTCTGACCCGACTTTTGCCTATTTTTTGTTGCTTTTTCTAACTTGTTCATTGGGATTTCAGTTATGTTTTTTGTGACATTGCCAAAGGCAAAAAGTTATTAAAATTTCACTTTTGTAGACTGACTTTTAATGTACTTTACATTAATTGATTATCCTCTATGTCATCTAAATCAATATCAAAATCTAAGTCATCATCACTTTCTTCATTCTTTTTGCAGCTTCTTTTTTGACTGGATCTTTGATTATTTTCAAAATTTTCTGTCTTCTCTGGTTCTTTATTAAACCTAAAGATGAAAGAAAAAAACCGATTATTTCCCCAGCTTTCAATATTAAACACAGGCTGAAAAGACCTTTACTACATTTCTTTTCTAGTACGTGTGTGTGGGCCTTTATTCTGGGTTCTATCCCCAGCTCTTTTTTTAAATTTTGAGACAGGATCTCATTAGAGGAACCAGCCTGCAGGCTGAAACCTGACCAAGCAATGACCAGGATGAAAATTAGAGACATAGAATCAGGTTAAAATATGGAGAATGTGGGCTGGAGATTTAACTCAGTGGTTTTGGCTCCTGCTTAGCAAGCACAAGGTCCCTGGTTTGATCCCTGATAAACACAACAGTACAGGACGTGGTGACTGACGTCCAACCAACAATCAGTAACACATACCACAATGCTGGGCATGGTGGCTCCTGCCTGTAATCTCAGCATTTGGGAGGCAGAGGCAGGAGGACTGCTGAGTATGAGGCTTACCTGGGCTGTACAGTGAGCTCAGGGCCAGCCTGAACTACAAAGTGAGACCCTATCTTTCAAAAAAATGGAGAACATCTCCTTTAGACATCAAGCCCCTGTAACTGGTGCACCTTGGCTTTATTCACTCAGACAAGGGCACAAGCAGTCAGATATACACAATTTGTCTCACACCCACCGCGGTACTTCTCTAGGTAAACAATGGGATTTCAGCTGTCTTTACTTTTCCCACACTTGCACGGCCTCTCGCTTCTTAGTGCTCATGGGAGGGCCAGTCGGGCCTCAGTCTTCCCATCTGGTCTCCCACATCTCACACTAGGTTGGCCAGGCTGGGCTTGACTTTGTAATCCTGTTGCCTCAACCTCCCAGAGTTCCGGATTACTGGTGTGTACCACCACACCCAGCTTTACTACTGTACTTCTGAGTAGGAGCCAAATGAAATAAGTACAAATAAAAGGTCCCTTAAAATTAAGTGCAAGATTCTACAGCTTAAAATATTAAAGGAGACTCAAAAAAATTAATAACATGTTCATTAAGGGAAAGTTGCTGTATAATATTTAATTCTTTTGTAATGAATGTGAACCTCATAAATATTTGATGTTAAGTACATGTTACTTTTATTGTAATAGAAATGTATTTAACAAAATTATGACTTTCTCCCTATTAAGTAGAAAAAAATGCCTGAATTAGTGCAATATACTACAACCTCAGATTGAGTTACTGTAATTTTTCATTAAAACAAAGTGCATATATCAGTTACTATGAATAAACTTCCAATGAAAACAGAAATACTCACGGAATAACAATGTCTTCTTTCTTTCCACATTTTGCACAGACTTCTAATTCATAAGCACATGGTCTACACATTATGTGGTAAGAATCTTTCACAGTCTTCTGTAAACATTTAACACTAGGAGTGAAGGAAAAATCAATTAAAGATTTGATAAAATAGGGGAGTGTGTCTAAATGTATAAGCGGAAAACCTAAAAATCAAAACTGGGTTTTTTTTTTTTTTTGGTGGGACTGGGTTTGAACTCAGGACTTTGTGCTTGCCAGGAAGGCCCACAGTGCCACTGAGCTATATCCCTATACCAACTCCTAGATTTTGAACTTAGGTATTTTATCTCAAGCTGTTTTCTGGATAATAATTTGCAGTTATAAAATCAATTCTTGGTGTTCCTGTAAATTTGGAAAGCTTTTTTCTGAAGACATCTCACTTTGTACTGCAGGCTGGCGCTAAACTCCCTGAAATCCTCCTGCCTCAGTCTCCTCAGTGCTGGGATTACAGGTGTGAGCTATCACAGCAACCTAATTTCTTAAAGCTTTTTTTCTTTTTAAGTTTTTTTAAAATTTTATGTTTTGAGATAGGGTCTTGCCTTGTAGTTCAGGCTGGCCCTGAGCTCACTATGTAGCCCAGGCAAGCCTCAAACTCAGCAATGGTCCTATCTCTGCCTCCCGAGTGCTGGGATTATAGGCATGAGTCACCACGCCTGGCTTCTTTTTAAATTTTTTGAGACAGGGTATTGTTGTCTAGTTCAGGCTGGGCCTGAACTCACTATGTAGCAAAGGGTTGCTTTGAACTCATAGCAATCCTCCTGCCTCTGCCTTCTGAGTGCTGGGAGTAATTAAGTCCCATTAAAACATGTCAAAACAAGATTAATAGACTGGGGCCGGAGATTTAGCTCAGTGGTTCTGGCGCCTGCCTCGCAAGCGCAAGGTCCTGAGTTCGATCTCCAGTAACCACATACAATGTTGGGCATGGAGACTCACGCCCACCAACAATCAATACCACATACCACAGTGCCTGGCATGGTGGCTCACGCCTGTAATCTCAGCACTCGGGAGGCAGAGACAGGAGGATTGCTGAATTCGAGGCTTGCCTGGGCTACATAGTGAGCTCAGGGCCAGCCTGAACTACAAAGCAAGACCCTGTCTCAAAAAAAAAAAAAAAAAAGATTAATAGACTGAAATTTGTTGTCTGTACACTGTCAACATACAAACCAAAAGAGAATTAAGTGCAAGCAATCAATTGAACAAAAGGATGTAGAGTGGTGCTGAATACCACTATGAAATACCACTGAAAGAAAGTAAATAGCAACCACATGGAAAGGTACGTAACAATTTAACACTGGTAAGAAGGCAGTGCTCCCCAGGCCCCCCAATGGATCCAATGCAATCTCTCTTACAATTCCAGCTGGCTTTTCTTCTCCTGAAGTTGGCGGGATAACCCTAGAGTCTGAACAAGCATACCTCACTGGATTGAATTTCACTTCACTGTGCTTCACAGATACTGTTTTTGACAAACTGAAGGTCTTTGGTAGACCCTGGTAAAGAAATCTATCAGTGTGTTTTGTCCAATACCATGTGCTCACTTCATGTGTCCCTGTCGCATTTTGGTAATTCTTACAGCATTTCAGTTTTTCATTATTACTGTATCAGTTCTGGTAATCTGTGATGTTCCTGTTAGCACTGTTTTAAAGTGCCATCAACTGTGCCCATATAGAGCAGCAAACTTCACTGGTAACCACTTCACTGTCCAGCTGTTAACTGTCTCTCTCCCTTTTGGGAATAAGGGCAACTAATAACCTTAAAGTGACATTGAAGTACTGAGATAAAAGGAAAAGTTCTGGATCTCTCACTTTAAATAAAAAACTAGAAATGATTAAAGTTAGTGAGGAAAGCACATCAAAATCTGGGATTGGTTGAAATCCAATCAAAAGGCCTCGTGAATGGGAAGGAACACCTTAAAGAAAATTAAAACTACCACTCCAGGAAATGGTGGGAAAGGAAAACAGCCTTCTTGCTGTAACGGAAAAACCTCTGATTGGTCTGGATAGAAGATCAGACCAGTCCTAACACTGCCTTGAGCTAAGGCCTTCCTTAGAGGCAGAGGCAGGAGGATTGCTGAGTTCGAGGTTTCCCTGGGCTACACAGTGAGCTCAGGGCCAGTCTGAACTACAAAGTTGGACCCTGTCTCAAAAAAGAAAAGGAAAAAAAAAAAAACAACAACCCTGAAGAGGCAAAGCGTGGAGCTAGCGGAGGAGCCTGGCTCCTGAAGGTAAAGGAGGCTGTCCCCCAGCATCAAAGCGCAAGGTGAAGCAGCCCATGGTGTGGAAGAAGCTGCAGGATCACGCAGGGGCGCTTGCTGAGATAATTGATGAAGGTGTCCGCACTGGCTCTCATACTGCAGTGTAGACACACAGCTTTCTATCAGAAGATGCACCTGGATCTTCCACAGCAGAGGGCAGAAGTCAGTGCCTGTGCTCAAAGCTTTGAAGGGCAGGCTGACTCTCCCAACAGCTAATGCAGCTGATGAATGTGAGTTGAAGTCAACGCCACTCACCATTCCCCAGATCCTAGAGCCCTAAGAATCAACTCTGCCTGTGCTGTCTAAGTGGAATAAGACATGAGAAACACTTTTAGGACACGATGGGATATGTGGATCTATCTTCGGCCTACAGATATCCAATTTTCCCAGCACCATTCATTAAAGAGGCTTCCCCCCCAGTATATGTTTCTGGTCCTTTGTCGAAGATCAAATAGCTGTATGTGCCTGGGGGTTGTTTCTACTGCTTCTATTCCGTTCCAGTGATCTACGTGCCTGTTTTTATGTGTTATCACTGTAGCTTTATAGTAAAATTTTAAGTCAAGGACTGTGATGCCACTGGCTTAATAGCGTGCACGCACACACGTGCGCGCGCACACACACACACACACACACACACACTTTTTGAGACTGGGTCTTGCTTTGCAGTTCAGGCTGACCCTGAGCTCACTAAGTAGCCCAGCCCAGCCTGGAACTCAGGGCAATCCTCTTGCTTATGCCTCCCAAATGCTGGGATTACAGGTGTGAGCCACCATGCCCTGCATTGGGGTGGGTGGTACTGCTTTCTGGTGGGCATGAGTCACCATGCCTGGCATGGCCCAGGATGAACTCGAGACCTTGCGCTTGCAAGGCAGATGCTGGAACCACTGAGCTAAATGCCCAGCCCTGACAACACATAACATAGCTTGCTGAATACTGAGACCCACTGCTTAGAAAAGATTCCTTTCAAAATATTAATTGCTTAACAACACTGTGACTGTAAGACCCAAAATGATTCTGAAAAAGAAAAAACCAAGCTGGAGGCCTCTCAATGGACAATCTCAAGATTACCAAAACAGTGGGGCTGGAGATTTAGCTCAGTTGTTCTGGCGCCTGCCTTGCAAGTGCAAGGTCCTGAGTTGACAATGCTGGGCATGGTGACGTGCACCCACCAGCAATCAATACCACATCCCACAGTGC
>PVIC010044009.1:0-15192 GCA_004025085.1 Thryonomys swinderianus
CGCAATCCTCCTGTCTCTGCCTCCCGAGTGCTGGGATGACAGGCGTGAGCCACCACGTCCGGCATTGTGGTATGCGGTGTTGATTGTTGGTGGGCATGAGTCTCCACGCCCAGCATTATATGTGGTTACCGGGGATCGAACTCAGGACCTTGCGCTTGCGAGGCAGGCGCCGGAACCACTGAGCTAACCCTCCGGCCCCACAACAAAAATCTTATTTGTGCATGGTACTCAGAGGTTATAAAGATGTGTTACACACACCAGTATATCTAAATACCCCTGACTAATGATTCTCTCTGCTATATGACTATTTGATTCAAGGATTATTCTGTGACTTTAAATTTATTGATGACTAATACAATAAACATGTCGTTAGAAATACCTCATCTCTCCCTCCCCCCCCTTTACTTTTGGCACCTAGAATCTAAAGACAATCAAAATCATAAAATGAGAAAAGAAATGCTGAAGTTCATAGGTCAACCTAAATCCAGTTCTCCATTCAAATGCTCTTCCCCAAGAAAGGATCTGAATGGCTGGAAATAGCTCACATTTCCTAGGTAGTTTGGAGCCAGCCTGGAGCTTTAGAAAAGAGAATAGGCCAGTGGATAAGGAACTAGAGAGGGAGAGGAGGCGGAATCTGGGAACTGCTTAGGCAGCGAGGGCAGAAGAGCTGATTGTTTCAGTGGACCCTGAGCTCTTTCTCCCCGTAGGTCAACTGCAGCTGGTGCCATAGGTCAACTGCAGCTGGTGCTGGGGACAAACAAATCTGGCCCAATCTAGAAAGAAGGACTGGTCACGTGTAGCAGCTAAATGTAGGGTGTGCCGGTGAGTCACCCCTTCAGTTCTGAAAATTAATAAAGGAAGATAAGATGACACTGGACCCAGGTACTTTACACAAACTGAGTAACTCAGCAGCCAAGCTCTCGGTTTGTTCAGGGCTGAGCTGGAGATGTTAATTTACTGGCCTGAGGAATTTGTCAAATGGTTGGAGGGGGATTTCGAGTCAGGAATGAAAGAGCAAGTGTGGGTGTCCTGGGTTCTGAGGAGACCTCTCAGGCTGGCTGCAGGGCTTTCCCGGTTTGGGGAGGGCCTCCCCGGGACCCGTGGGAGCCACATCCAGAACCCCCACCCTGCCTGGCTCTCTGTTCACTGTTAGCAGCAACCTTCTGGGTGCTCACTGGTGTTGTGGGCACATCTCCTCTGAGAGGTTTTCCTGAATAATGGTCCATTCCCACTTTGTCTCTATATTCACTCTGTGTGTGTGTGTGTGTGTGTGTGCTTGCACGTGTGTGTGTTGCTGGGGGTGAAGCCCAATGCCTCCCGCATGCTAAACACATTCTAGCCCCGCTCCCCCCAGCATTGTCTTCTGTCTCTCCTTCGAAACCGGAAGGCAAGTCCTTTGCCGTTCGTGTGTTGCTCATATCTTTACAAAGTGCGCCATACCCAGCAGGTGCTCAGTCCACACTTGAGTGACAAGAGGAGTGAGTCAGGAAGTGAACAGATGATTGAACAAACGCACGAGGATGAATGGATGGAAGGTTACACACAAAATCAATACGAGCAGAGTTCAAGTCAGGTCAACGCTCTGCCCGGGGACTGATGGCACGAGTGAGCTGCGCCCCACAGGTATGGAAAGAGCCAAAGAAAGCGCTTTAAGAAGCCTAGCCAAGGTAGTGCATACCTGTATCCCAGCTCCTTAGGAGGCTCGGGAAGGTGGATCGCAAGCCTGAGGCCAGCACAGGTGGCTTGGCAAAACCCCGTCTCTCAATGAAATTTTAAGAAGGGCTGGCGAGGTAGCTCCATGGTAGAGCGTTTGCCTGTCATATAGGGGCCCTGAGTTCAATCCCTACTAGCACACCTATGCACACAAATAATACAGATGACAATAAAAAATATTTTAAAAGTTTAATTAGATAATAAAGAGCCTTGAGGGCCAAGAAATATTTCTTTATGTATTCATTCATCCTCTAAATTTACTACAGACTCGTTTGGACAATGCGATGGTCTAAAGTGATGAGGAGCTGGGCGCTGAGGAGGACAGGATGGCCAAGCAAAGGGTAGCAAAGCTGGTCCGAGAGGCACAACCCAGAGCGGACAGGAATGAGTGGCAGCTGGCCCGGAAGGTGGGGCCCTCTGGCTGCTGGAGGCACCGGGTGGGCAGCGAGGAAGCCGGAGGGGCTGTGCCAACTGAAGGAGGTGGAGAAGGGGTCCCACACCGAGAGCCTCGCAGGAAGCTGGGCGCGAGGCGGGACCTGAAGGCGCGGGAGAGGCCGGGCGAGACTGTGGAGGGCGTTCGCCGTGCCCCGTGAGCCGGGCCGCGTGCGGTGACTTGCTGCCTGTTTGGGTTGGGATAATTACCATGCGCCCCAAGAGCTGTCAGCCCAGCCCTGAGTCAAAAAGCAAGGTAAACCTTTCTGACAAGCTTACCTTAGGTCTTAAATATTTTTTGGCCTGTAATTAAGTGTCAAATGCTGAGATAGTTTCTGAGGTTTGCACATAGGAACTTGTTCTTCTCCTGCTGCCCTTTCGGGGCACCAGATGCTGTCATTACCGCCGCCCGGGGTCAAATGCAGACCACAGCTGAGACACATTACCATAGTCTGAGAGCCTAGCAGCGCGCTCTGTGCTAGGCGTGATGTCTCCTGTCAAGCTTACTGCGGAAGCTTTCGGTTTGAGTTAACAGAACCTGGTACTGATTAAACCTAAGACACTGTCAACACACGTAGAGTCGTATTCAGCTACGGGGAAAATATCTCATTGTCTATCTACTTGGAATAGAACCTAAGGGTATTTCTCAGAATCCCACTGGTTGAAGTGACAGCCTAAGCCAACTGGTTCCTGGTGCCGATGCATTACATAGCTACTAAGGCAGCTCATAGAACTTAAAAAAAAAAAAAAAATCCAGAAGAAAAAAAAAAATCTCACTGGGTGCCTGAGGATGACATCGGGGGTTAAGGCTCCCCAAACTCTACTGTTCCCTCCATTCCTTCTCTGCGACGGGGATGGTAATTTCACATCCTTCCTGCTTTGTGACCTCAAAGGTGATTAGGAGCCTCTTTTCTAGTAGAAAATTCTCAATATGGTCTTGAAAACACTTGATTTAACCCACCTGTGTGCCACTGAAAAGGGGTGTGCGGCTGGGACGGGAAGAGGGCCCCGTGCCTGACCCATGGTGCGTAGGCCTGGGATTCTTGCTGGTAGAGTGGTATGGAGAGCAGGGCGGACAAAGACAACAGCGACTATACAAAGGCAAAGCAAAAACAAAACAAAACAACAAAACAAAACAAAGGCAAAACGTTCCCGGCAGCTGCCCAGATGATTTTTGACTAGAACTCTGAGGATTTCCTGATTCAAGCTTCAAAGCCATAAATTTATGACTGGGTTCCAGTCTACTGGATATGAATTAAAGGTCCCTACACTTCAGCATACTTTAATTATGTTTTTAATTACTTCTGGGTCACTGACATATGGTCCGAGTTCTTCAGATAATTTCATTTAAAAGGAATTCCTTTTACTCATCAATCTGTGTTTATTTTAAACACCTGTCTTTTAATTTCCTCAGTGCAAAAAGTGAAATTCTGGATGCTGAAAAGCAAAGTGTGTGTTACATGCACTTTAAAGACACCTGCATTAGCACCGTGAGCTGTTTCCTTTTGCCCTAGAAGCCAGGTGGTCACGTGGCCCTGACTCCTGCTGATTCTTAGCGTCTGCAGCAGCTGGCGCTGTGTCTGAACCCAGAATGGGGGTGTGGACTCATTGGTGTCACCTCTTTTGGGTCACAGTTGGAAAGTGAAGGGTGAGGTAGGTTTCTAGCAAGATAGGTAAGCGTACTGTTTCTTCTTCCTTTTCTGTTCTACTTCTTCCCCCTCCTCCCTCTTCCTCCTCTCCCTCTCTTTCTTCTTTTTTCTTTCTCCTTTGTAATGCTGGGAATTGAATGTTGGACCTTACCTTGTACATGTTGGACCAGTGCTCTACCACTGAATATCTTGGGACTCTTTCTTTCTTACTTTCTCTCTCTCTCTCTCTCTCTCCCTCTGTCTTCTACTTACAGTGCTACATATAGTGGCAAGCAGTCTGCTATTGAGCTGATCTCTAGTGCTTAATTCACCAGCCTCAAATTGCTCCTTCTTAAGCATCTAATGTCAATTGGATCATATTGTGTCCCTCAAAATTCTGATTTTTTCTTTTTTTGAGATAGGGTCTTGCTTTGTAGTTCAGGCTGGCCCTGAGCTCACTATGTAGCCCAGGCAAGCCTTGAACTCAGCAATCCTCCTGTCTCTGCCTCCTGAGTGCTGGGATTACAAGCGTGAGCCACCACGCCCGGCTCAAAATTCTGATTTTGAGGTCCCAACTCTCAGCATCTCAGGATATGACCTTGAGATGGTCTTGAAATGTAGAGAAAATCAAGTTAGAATAAGATCAGTCCAATATGATTGAACTCATAGATAGAAAACTGGGAGAGCGGTGGACAGGCAGACAGGCAGACGGACACACACACAGACATACACACATGAAGCGGGGATCAGGATGGAGCTTCTGCAAGTTAAGGAACACCAAAGACTGCCAGAGGACCACTAGAAGCCAGGCAGAGGCCTGAAACAGGTCCTCCCTTGCAGACCCGGCCTGCACCTCCATCTCAGCCATCCAGCCTCCAGAACTGAGATAACACACTTCTGTTCTTTGACTCAGAGTGTGCAGTTCTTTACTAAGGCAGCCTCACAATCTCATACTGAGCCCTTGGTACAAACAGAATTGCAAATTTGAGCCAGGCACGGGCAAGTTAGTAAGACATGTCTCAAAAGAAAAAGAAAAGAGAAAGAAAAAAAAAAGAACTGGAAATGTAGCTCAGTGCAAAGTCCTTTGATTCAGTCCCCACTACCACAAAAAAAGGTAGATTTAACTAATGCCCCAGGGTGAAAACCAGACCTGATGTCTTCAGTTGCGTTCCTCCCTTGACTGTGCCTAGTTCAGAGCTGTGTCTTGGCTGTCTCCTACTGCCTCAGGCTCACTGTCTCCTACTGCCTCAGGCTCACTGATACCTTCTCTGGACCCTCTTCTAGTGGCCAGTCCCAGCAATATCTCACACCATTCGCCTCCGGATAGACCAAAATTGTACTCACCTGAACCCAGGTGACTATTTTTGAGACGAGGATTTATGATGTTGCTTAGGGTGGCCTTGAATTCCTAACCTCTCAATTCAAGCACCACTGAAGTAGCGGGAATACAGCTATACATAACTTTTAGATGTCTTAATGTACTTCCAGAAAGCAGTTTAAGGAAAAGCTGCTTTAAAAGAGGGAGGATGGGGTGATAGTTCAAAGGTGATATGGGCAAAGGTTAATGCTGAGTGAGACAGGCCTTTATGCCACATCAGAACCTCTGTGGGGCATGGGAATCTCCCTCTCTGGGGATCTATATCTGTCTGTCTGTCTCTCATATTTTCTTGCCATAAAGAAGTTTATGAGGTGGGATATAAAGTATATATTCAAAATAGTGCAGGTCCTCAATAGAGAAGCTTCTTATAGTCTGGAGCTGGGAATATTTATGTGGTTTTGGCAGAGGAAAACTGTGGAATTCTGAACCTATAGAGAGTTAAAGCTTGGCTAAAAAAGCAATGACCCATCTATAGGTACTACAAGGATAATGGCTCAAGCTAGGCATGGTGCTGTATACCTGTAATCCCAGAACTCAGGAGGCTGAGGCAGGAGGATCACTGTGAGTTTGAGGCCAGCCTGGGCTACATAATGAATTCAAAGCCAGCTTGAACTACACAGCAAGAGCCTGACTCAAAAAAAAAAAAAAATCACAGCAAAAATAATAGTCCACTTCATAGGTAAAATGACACCCTATTTTATAGGACAAAGGCAGGTGCTCACTTGCAAATTTCTGACCTTTATCAGCTAAGCTAATTTACAAATTAAAATATTTTTAAGGGATTTGGGGTATCACGGGCCTAGAAGAAAAGAAACATAAACAAGCCTAGGGAGTGAGTACAGATATGGAGAAACTTGGGTGACATTTTGCCCTGAAGTTGCTATCTTCTTAAAAGTATAATTTATAAATTACAATTTTGTCTTCCTTCTACCTATTTTTATTTCTGGTTTACCTCATTCTCCACCCTGAGACTTTGATCCCTTATTCTTTTTAAAATTGTATATTTTCGGTACATAATGATGATATTCATGGTGGGAATTGGTACACCACATAAGACATTTTAAGTTTTTTTTACTTCTCCTTTTTTCTTCCCCCTTCCTCCTTCCATTCTGATTCCTTCATCTTAAAGTGTATAGAGGGGGTCAAAGGTCTGTCTCTTGTGGCTCTGTGAGCCTGAGTTGAGGAAGGCATTGACCCATCTGGCCAGAGACTAAAATCTCACTCTGCTTGATTTAAAGAAGACACAAGGAGGACCGGAGGGTTAGCTCAGTGGTTCTGGTGCCTGCCTCACAAGCGCAAGGTCCTGAGTTCGATCCCCGGTGTAACCACATACAATGCTGGGCGTGGAGACTCACACCCACCAGCCATCAATACCACATACCACAGTGCTGGGTGTGGTGGCTCACACCGTAATCCCAGCACTCGGGAGGCAGAGACAGGAGGATTGCTGAGTTCGACACTTGCCTAGGCTACATAGTGAGTTCAGAGCCAGCCTGAACTACAAAGCAAGATCCTGTCTCAAAAAAAAAAAAGACACAAGGATACAGTGTCCTGTTATAAGAAGAAAATGTCTCAAGATTGCTAGCTTTGGGCCGGAGGGTTAGCTCAGCGGTTCCAGTGCCTGCCTCGCAAGCGCAAGGTCCTGAGTTCGATCCCTGGAAACCACATACAATGCTGGGCGTGGAGACTCATGCCCACCAACAATACCACAGTGCCGGGCGTGGTGGCTCACGCCTGTCATCCCAGCACTCGGGAGCAAGAGGCAGGAGGATTGCTGAGTTCAGTGCTTGCCTGGGCTACATAGTGAGCTCAGAGCCAGCCTGAACTACAAAGCGAGACCCTGTCTCAAAAAAACAAACACAACAACAAAAAACCCCAGGATTTCCCCAAGGACAGTGCTTCTGGGAAGGGAGATGATGGTGTGAGCTACGTGTCGGCAGAGGCTGTGAGCAGAACTTGGACGATCGGGACGTTAGGATTCTGAACAAGTCAGCCAGCTTTCCAGCCCATCTGCCAGAAGCACAGCCCAGTTCGCTCTCAGCCAGCTGACCCATCTGTGAGCCTTGGCTACTGGAGACAAAAGTGCTGCTATCTGTTCAAAGAAACGGGCACAACTGCAGGGTACTGCATACTAGCGTTCTTGTTAGGAGCTGGCAAATTCACAGTTAGCACCATTGTTTCAGAACGTGTGCGAGTGCACTATTGCTGCATGTTATTAATGTCTGCAGTGTGCTAGGAATAAAAGGGTGGCTGGGGGAAGGGGGCGTGAGTTTTAATTATTCAAATACATGCAGAATTTTATAGCCTTCAAGAGTGTATTTCTGAGGCTCCTTCCTGCATCAACACAATATGTAAGATTCTACCAAGTACACAAAATAACGCCCTTGTTTGGAGTTAGGAATTTAAGCAGGGGCCTATGGATTCTTCTGGGCTACCAGGTGATCATTTGGTCATTCCTGTTGTGGGAAGAAAAAAGACAAAAACCCCCATATAGACGTAGCCTTCAAAAGGCCCTTCGGTCCCCCCACTTGTTTGTCTGTTTTTTAATGCCGTGACAGTTCTGAGGCAGTCTTTCGTCCTACATCCCCTAGCTTATTCGGTCATGTTTATCATTGCTGTTATCATCGCTTTCCTGTCTCATTTCGCTTTTAGCCACTCTAGATACCGAGGTCCTGTCACACTAGCGTCAAACAGTCCTCAGTGCCAAATTAAATTCCTATGTTTTCACATAAAGATATTAAAGGGGGCTAGAGATAGAACTCAGTGGTAGAGTATGTGCTTAGTATGTGTGAGGCCATAGGTTCAGTCCCCAGCATGAAAAAAGAGAAGAGACATCAACAGTCAGGCCACCAACATGCTATTTTGTGTTGGGGTTAGAAGTCAAGGAGTAATCCAAAGTAGAACGCTACTCAGTCCTTTGTTTACTAATCAACATTTATTTAATGAGTGTCCATTGTAGCTCATGACCCCTGGCATTAGGTATTATGAAACATACAAATGTATGTTATAGATCTAAAAATATAAAAGTCAATACAGAAAAGCAACATAGCACGTGTTCTTACTTTAGTGTGGATAGACATTGTTGTAATTTCTTTTCATGTTGCTGGGACAAAATACCCAACACTTACAAGTTAAAGGGGGGGGGGACTTATTTTAGCTCTCAGTGTGTAGGTTTCAGTCCAGAGTCGTCAGCAGACTCTAAGGCAAGGTGGCATGACAAAGGGGCATCAAAGAGGAGAAACAGTCTACGGCAGGGCTGACAGCAGGCGGCAGCAGCAGCAGCAGCAGCAGCAGCAGCAGCAGCAGCAGCAGCAGCAGCAGCAGCAGCAGCAGCAGCAGCAGCAGCAGCAGCTAAACAGTGGTAGCAAGGCTCCCTATCCCTTTTATCTCACCCAAACAAGAGCCTTTTGGATAATGCCTCTTACACCCAGGATGGCCCTTTTATTACCCACACCCAGAACTATGCTGAATCAGTTTAGTTATCACACACTTCAATGCCACATTACACACCCCAGTCCAGCATCCCACAGCTGTGATCCAGCCAGCTCCCAGAGGCCACACATGCGAGTGCATGAGGCTTTGGGAGACAGCTAGATACAAGCTGTAGCTGACAATATTTCTGGTAAAGGGATTTGGTGTGGATGTGTGGTTGGGAAGAAATGCACTGGAGATTACACCTGGTAAGTTAAGACCTTCTAGGGTCTCAGTTACCTAGGCTGACCCCAAATTTGTAATGCTCCTGCTTCAGCCCCCCCCCCCAGTGGCTGAGTTACCAGTATGTGAAAGGATATTTTGGTAAACTGTAAATCAAAGCATTGTTGGAAGGAAGTTAAGAGGGTTGCAGGCTTCTAGGCTGTCATAATCTAGTTAGGGAGACAAATTATAATGACAACAGAGATTAATGAGTGTTAAATAGTTTGGTCTTAATTATTACTGTAATGTTAGCTTGTAAAAGAAAAACCTAGGTTGCTCAAATAACAGCTGATTTACTCTGTGAAGTAGTCAGAAATTAGATAATATGAATAATTAGTCAAGCTAAGAAATCTCAAACTGGTCCCACACATATACCCTGAAGTCAACACCCTTGAGTCAAGGGCTATACTCCTGGGCACTGTGCCATGTGCTGACAACACCAAAATGGCCAATGCCTACTTCCTGCTCTTCTGGACCCACAGGGGATTTAAGGAAATTGATTTAGCTGCAGTTCATGGGCCAGACAGGTTGGGGAGATCTGGAGCTAAAGAGACCAGCTAGGTGGGCGGGCAGTGAGCTGGTGAGGGCCTGGTTCAATGGGGGGTCTTTGGAGGGAGACCAGAAGAAGAGGTAACAAAAGACACTGAAGTGCTCAGAGTCAGAAAGGGGAAAGAGAGGAAAACAATAAGGAGGGACACAGGAAACACCAATTCAAGCAGGGTGCTTGCTCAGTAGCCAGTTGCAGCATTGGGGACTGAATTTTTAAAAGATATTGAACATAGGTAGTAGCAGGTTATACATACCACAAATAAACAGGAAGACCAAATGATGGAATGATATGAGATAGATGAGAATGGTTGAATTCTCTAAAAACTCAGAGATTGAAATCAGAGCCTAGGTGGAGTTCTCCAGTTAGGAGCTGGGAGAGGAGCTGCAGAGAATTCAGGGTAGTTGAAAAGGTCAAGAAGTAGGAAAACTGCAGCGTCTCTGGGTCTAAAGGAGCAAAGAATTTCAAGGAGTGGGTTGTCAGGGTGGTTAAATGCCACAGAGAGGCTGGAGAGAACGAAAACCAAGATAAAGCCATTCATTGTGTAAAACTGCACTCTCTAAAACAGTCTGTGTTGTTTTGGGTTTTTTTTGTTGTTGTTGTTTGTTTGTTTTAAAATTAAATAAAAAGTGAGTCAGGGATGGTGGCCCATGCCTGTAACCCCAGCATTCTTGGGAGGCTGTGGTGGGTGGATTGCCATGTTGGAGTCCACCCTGGGCCATTTAGCAACTTAGAGAGATCCTGTCTCAAAAGATTAAAAAAAAAAAAAAAAAATGGAAAGGGCTGAAGATGTAGCTCAGTGGGAAAGCCATAGATTTAATCTCCAGTACAAACAGACAGACAGAAAAGACCTATTAATCAGAAAGTATCAACTCTGAAATAAAACATCTATGCAAATGAGCATCGAAGTTTCAGGGACTGTGTTGGGCTGGGATAAGGGTCCTGCAGAGCTATGTACAACACTTTTGTTTTCAAAGCGTCCACGCATTTTTCCCCCCAACTTATCTTTATAACGTTCCCAGGATGACGATAGCACTAAAAAAAAAAAAAAATCACATTTTCTGTTTCCACCATTTACTTGTTCAATTACAGTTTGCATTTGTACAACTGAGAAACTAACAGTGAATACCTATATAGGAAATTTTTGACAGAAAAGTGAATAATGGTAATGATGATAGTACACTTAGTAATAATACCCAACATTTATGCAGCATAAAGTGAATGCACATAAGTTATTTCATTTTACTTTTCAATAGTTCTGTGAAATAAGTCCCACCATCTCCACTTTGTGTGCATGGGCACCTTTAAAAAACCTGTGCTCCAGACAAATTGTACAAGGCTAACCCAGGCCAAATAAATGCCCTTTTCATATTTAATCATCTTAAGCTCTGCTAAGAAATTAAGGAAATTTTACCATAGAACAAAAAAAGTCTCAAGATATCAGTACATACCAATTAATTACCTTATTTGAAAATCTTACACATTTCTGTTAGAAACTTTCAGGTTGCAAATGATGAAATCGACCTCAAACTTACTCACGAGGGAAAAAGTGGCAGGGAAGTTAACTGGCTCGATCACTGAAAAGTCTATGGGAAAAAAATGAGAATTAAATTGTGCCATATACTGGTACAAATTCCTAGTATCAAGTGTGATCATGATGTGATGCGTATATACAATGTACCAATAAAGGTAAAAATTAAAGAAAAAAAAGTCTATGGGTAGAAGTTCACTCTAAGGTTTCAAATTAGCTGGATACAATGGTGCAAATCTGTAACCCCAGTACTCTAGGAGGCTGAGGCAGGAGGATCACAAGTTCCAGCCCAGCTTGGATAATGTAGCAACTGATAATCTGTTTTAAAAAGGGGTGGATAGTGATGTAGTTGACTATAAAGGCCCTGCATTTAGTACTACAAAGGAAAAAGCGAAAACCAGAAATCAGAGTGTTAACGGGTTGTGCGCATGTGCACGCCTGAGGGGGTGGGAGTCAGGCAAGGCTGAGAACCAACCCTACCACGTCTGGAAGGATTTCAAATAGAAGAGAAATGATTTCTGGCCAAATGAAAGTGTTTATGGGAAAAAGGAAGAAAAATGACAGGCCAAATCCGGCAGATCTCCAAAATCACTCCTGTTCTCATGCAGTGCGCTCTACTGACTTAACTGAGACTCTCACCGTGAGAATGACTTGAGAGAGTCTCAGAAGTTTCCTGCAGTGATATCGCTACTCTGAGGCACAGGATCTCAGCACTTGGTGGGTAGCCAAAAATGGTTTTTTAAAAATATGGGTGCCTGGGCCGGAGGGTTAGCTCAGTGGTTCCGGCGCCTGCCTCCCAAGCGCAAGGTCCTGAGTTCGATCCCTGGAAACCACATAGAATGCTGGGCGTGGAGACTCATGCCCACCAGCAATCAACACCACATACCACAGCGCTGGACGTGGTGGCTCACGCCTATCATCCCAGCACTCGGGAGGCAGAGACAGGAGGATTGCTGAGTTCCAGGCTTGCCTGGGCTACATAGTGAGCTCAGGCCCAGCCTGAACTACAAAGTGAGACCCTGTCTCAAAAAAAAAAAAAAAAAAAAAAAAAAAAGGGTGCCTGAGGCTACTCTTTCAAGGGAAGCCCCAACATTGGACCTCAGTGTTTAGAGAAACACTATCCCCACAGTGTTTGAAAGGGACAAGCAGCAGTAACAGCAAGGCGTGGGGGTGGGGGGCTGGCCTTCCCATCCCCCACCCCTCCTCCCTTTTCCCGCCCTGGCGCCAGCGAAGACTGACAGGAGAGATGCTTCTTCCAGGCCTAGGCGGAGCCGGATAGAAAGAACTCGGAGAAAGGGCGGACTCTGCCCTCCATGCTCATGCATTTCCCCCCTTTGAACGTACTGTGCTCCTGCTTGGGTGTGGGATTTGCCAGCTCCAAGACAGGAAAAGCCGGGGACAAAGAAGACACGATTCCTGTGCGCAAGGGCCTCCAGTCCAGCAGGGGGCAGAGATGAGTACCGGAGAAATGCGTGGAAGGCGCAGCGGACTCCAAGGAATCAAAACAAGTGTGTTTTAAGTGAGGTGAAAAAGTCAGGCAGAGGGAGAGAGGGGCACGGGCTTTACTTGCTAGCATAGGTGATGTCCCCTAAGCGAGAGCCTGCGTGTTGAGGGCTTGCTTCCCCGTAGCCCAGGAAAGTGCTGGCTCAGGGCAGTGTGAGGAGGACTGTAGGTGCGGCAGGGAGAGAGCCAGGATTTAGACTGTAAAAAGATTTCTTTTTCGTTTAAATGTGCAGCCTTCTAAACAAGTGTTTATTATAGATAAAAATCTGAGGCAGTACATAGCAAGTTCAAGGCTGGCCTGGGCAATTTTGGGACTTATGGAAACTGTCAAAACAATAAAAAATTTAAAAGGGCTGGAACTATAGCTCACCACGAAAGGCTCTGGGCTCAATCTCCAGTAACACACACACACACACACACACACACACACACACAACACACACACACACACGAAAAGGATTAGTTTTAAATTGGATTTTTTTCATTCTAACGCATCATTTAATATTTAAGCTTTTTATAGTAATGGCAAAAAATTTAATATCGTGCCGTGTTTCCAAAGTCCATTGAATAGGCATTTAAAAATTTGACATAGATCAGTCCTTGCAGTGCAAGTGGCTTCCCTAAGGCTCCTGTGCTGCAGCGCCACCTCTCGGCCACGGGCGCACAGTGCAGCCAGTCTGTCTAGGGGGATCAAACTGTCAGAACCCCAGGGGATCCGGCCCACTTCTGCTCCTCCACTGTCTGCCTCTCTCTCCTCTGACCCTGCCCCTCAGATTCAACCATAATTTGTGTGTCACAAACAAGTTTGTAAAAGACGGTCCCTCAAAGCTTGTTACATGTCACCCCATGCCAATGAACAGTAAGTGAACAAATTAAAAATAATCAAAATGTCCATGGAACAAAGGCAAGACAGCATGACTTTTGGCATTTTTTTTTTTTTTTTTGAGACAGGGTCTCGCTTTGTAGTTCAGGCTGGCCCTGAGCTCACTATGGTGCCCAGGCAAGCCGCTGCGAACTCAGCAATCCTCCTGTCTCTGCCTCCCGAGTGCTGGGATTACAGGCATGAGCCACCATGTCCGGCATTGTGGTATGCGGTGTTGATTGTTGGTGAGCGTGTCTCCACGCCCAGCATTATATGTGGTCACCGGGGATCGAACTCAGGACCTTGCGCTTGCGAGGCAGGCGCCGGAACCACTGAGCTAACCCTCCAGCCCAGACTTTTGGCATTTTTATACAAGGACATACAGTAAAGACATTTTCGAAGATCTCTCCTACATAAAGTTACAAAAATGATGAGATAATGTTAAGTGGAAAAAAAGCAAAAACAAAACAATATATAGTGAAGTTCTAGTTCTGTTAAAAGTGATATATAATGCGCTCCTCTCTATATATGTTTATTCTGTGTGTTAGAATTTTATGTTTGACTTTTATTTTTCTTTATAGCATTTTGTATTTTATAAAATAACATTAAAACTTTCAAATTCAAAAGAAAGTTAATTAAGGAAATATCAAAACAAGTGGGTGTTTTATCATATGAAAAGGACAGCCAGTTTTGTCACAGGGTCGTGAGGCCTTCTTGGGGTGCAGGTGTTCCATGTTTGCATTTTGACAGAATCTTCCACTGACACAGGCTGAGGAGTACACAGGGCCTTGTCAGCATTATGGCTGGAATCATCCTACAGAGCTTCATGCCCTCGTGGGTAGGGCTTTCCAGCCAGCTGGATCTAGGGCATGGGAAGTGGTACTAAATTAGTCCCTTGGTTGGAATTTGTATGTTCTGGGTGTGGGTAAACAATGCCCATCCTGTGTGTGAGTGCCACCTACCAGTAGGTGAGTATAGCCTGGATGAAATATGAAGGACGGGAAGGACGGCTTGCTGCTACTGCTGGTTGCTGCCTTCTTCCTGCCATGGCACAAACTTGGGCTGCGATGCCCCTCTGCCATGGAGCCAGCTGACTCTAGACTGAAACCTCTACACATTGTGAGCTGAAATAAACCTTCCTCCTTTAACTCTGGGTGTCCAATATGTCTTTTGTTTCAGCAATGAGAAAGGGTACCAAGACAAAGAACAATTAAATATGGTAACATAGGAATTGCACTTATAGATACTCATTTTTCTTCTGAGTGCTTTTCAAATTTTCTGTGGAAATTATGTACAAATTTTACTATGAAATTTTAAAAAATAATAGCAGGTACAGACTGATCCCCAAATGAAAAACAAATGCAAATTAAATGATCAGAAAGGAGAATGGAGATCTGAAAGTTATTCTATCACTATTTAAAAGCAGTTCTTCCTGGTCTTGTTGTTTTGTCTGGTACTAGGGTTTGAACCCAGGACCTGGTGGGTTCTAAACATGTGCTGTATCATGAAGCTACACCCTCAACTCCTTCTTTCTCTAGTCTGAAACAAGATCTTAATTTTTCAGACATAATTTGAAATAATCATTTCATACTAAAATAACTCTTTATAAATATATCTTTATAACCATGAAATATTAGAAAATTTAAACTGAGAGATGATTACATTATACATTTATCATGGAAAACACCTGCGTTTCTTTGGAACTCTTTTTTTTTTTTTTTTTTTTGCTTTTTGGAGACAGGGTCTCGCTTTGTAGTTCAGGCTGGCCTGAGCTCACTATGGTGCCCAGGCAAGCCGCCGCAAACTCAGCAATCCTCCTGTCCCTGCCTCCCGAGTGCTGGGATTACAGGCATGAGCCACCACGCCCGGCATTGTGGTATGCGGTGTTGATTGCTGGTGGGCATG
>PVIC010044010.1:0-15178 GCA_004025085.1 Thryonomys swinderianus
TACCCTGCCATCAAGGTCATGGAGTACATTGGCCACACCATGAGGAGGCTCAGGAGAGAAGCCACCTTGAAAGCATAGATTACTGAGTGACTCCACTGCAGTGGAGACCTTTTAAGGGTATTCTCCCATTGAATAATACTTTCACATTCTAAATCAATTCCACAAGTTATACCTACATGCTTCTTTTTAAAGCAACTTAGTAAACTATCCCAATATACCAACTTTTCCAAGTTCTTCTCTGTCCAAACAATTTTCAATCACCCATTTGTGTAAATCTCCTATGTCATCCAGCCTCTTCTCTTTTCCAAAAGAATTAGATGCCATATAACTTGATTTGTAAGTCAGGCTGAAGTACTGCAGCTCTCCTATTCCTATTCTCAGCATACTATGGTGGTCTTCAGGAAACCAAAGCTCTGGTTACAGCATGCTGCTTCCACTGTAGTTGTATGCTTAGGGAGGGGTGACTTATGTCAAGGATAAACAGAGTGGGAACATGAGGTGCTTGTTAATACACTTGTGCTTTTACCTTCTATTCACATTTAAATTTCATGATTAAGATATGAAGCACATGTTTATTTTTTCCTGGCATATGCAAGTTGTTAAGCATCTTAGGTAACCAGGGTGCCAAATCTTGCAATCAGATATTCAGCCTTTAACAAAACTCAATAATGATTTAAGGATTGCATTTTCTCAAGGAGAATAAGTGTCAGTGAAGTCCTGGGTTTATTCACATACCACAGAAGCTTTGCTATGTTTCTCTGGTAAGGTCTCACCTAGAGAACTATGTATTACCCAATCGTGCATATACACTTTTAAATATTCAGTTCCTCAGTGAGAGAGTCACTAGTATATATCCCAAATCAGTCAGACTGTCTTTACTTTCCTGTATTTCTATCAATAATGGTAGCATTTTCAACTACTCAGCAAATGAACTATAGCAACATATCCAAATTAACATTTTTGTTTTTCTTGAAAAGTTGAAAGAACGTACAGCCTGTCATGCCCATTCACTGTGGTAAAGTACAAAGTAAAGCGAACTATCATTTATTTTGAGAAGAATATCCCAATGTTTCCAGACTTCTAAATTTCCCACTGATTCTCTGGAGGGTCAGGCCCCTGTATTATTATATGGTTCATTTCCCATCCCCTGGCAAAAGGCTGTATCAGTCATCTGGCATGCCTGCTGTTTCCTGTTCACCACATCCTATGAGCCTACAACAATCAAGTTAGCAGAGCAATACACGACCTTGGTGAAAAGACTAAAAGCCTAAACTGGCACGGAAGCCCTGAAGCGAACTGATGAAGATATAATATTACTCTATTAAACGATTGGAAACAAATACTGATACTTTTGTGCTACTGTTGGGATTTTTAAAAGATAAATAATGATATACGAATTTTAGGAGCTTTACTGATACTACATGAATATAATGTGATAATGAATGTAATGTGAAATGAAATCATCAAGAAACATCATTACCTGATTTTATGATATGCGACCCATTCTGTAAGGTTGACCTACTTTCTGCTTGGAACAAAGGACACATTAAATCGTGGTTTTATTGGACTCACTGTCCCTAAATTTCTTGCCTTTATTGATTACACTAATCCCTAAGAATCACTCAGAAATGACATTTTGCAAATGTTTTAGCTTTGAGACCAAATGTGATGATCAGTATTTTCTGTTTGGCTCTTTCAAGGATATAATCCTATGAAGCACAGGACAGAGATGTACTATGGATGTCCTCCTCTTTGGTAACCATATTAATCTCATCTTAATTAAAGAACCACAATAACAACCACCTAGTTACTTCAAAGAGCCACTGGGTCACATGAGCAGGTTTAAGTAAAATCTCCACTTACAGAGCCATTGGAATAAGCAACCAGTTAGACCTGTGGGTGGAAGTGTTGTTCTGAATTCCTGAGTACCGGGTATTAGCATCCAGACAGCACTAACCGAAATAGCCTGTATTTTTCCATTTCCTGGTGCACCAGTATTCTTGCAAACACCTGCAGTTCCCTTTGGGGAAAGTTGGAATAAAATGTATAGCACGTGCTTCTCATATCACAAGGTCCTTGTTCAAGTGTGTTCACAATTTCATGCGTTTGGGGGGGGGTGGGATTTTTGATTCATAAGTAATTTAAACATAATTTAAAAATTTCAAAGTTCTTGCAAAGTCAACAAAGTTTTAAATAAATATGCCTAATACCAATATTATTTTCATTTTATTTCTAAAAAGTCCCCATTTTGATTATAAAATATAAAAATGCTTGCCGGGCATGGTGGCTCACGCCTGTAATCCCAGCACTCGGGAGGCAGAGACAGGAGGATTGCTGGGTTCGAGGCTTGCCTGGGCTACATAGTGAGCTCAGGGCCAGCCTGAACTACAAAGCAAGACCCTGCCTCAAAAAAAAAAAAAAGCACTGTAATGAGATTCTTTTATTTAACTACTATTGTCACAGAATTAATGAAATCTGATTTCAAGGTTAGATTAAGAAAATATTAACTTTTTAGATGATCATAATATGCCAAAAAGATTTTTCAAACATATATTCTATGAATTGACAGGGTCAATAGAATATAAAGCAACTTACTGTTTTTCCAAATATCTCTAGTGGTGTTTTTCCCTTGATGCTGGCCTTTGCTGTTTGGTCATAGTTAATCTCTGAGAAGACTTTCTATTAATGATTAAAAAACCCACTGGAACAAAGCTCAGTTCTCAGGAAGACACTAATTTTATATTTTGTACTTTATCAGTTTAGATACTGTATCTGTCTGTTCATAACATTAACTGTGTGAAGGAAGCCAGGCGTGGTGGCTCACACCTGTAATCCCAGCACTCAGGAGGCAGAGACAGGAGGATTGCTGAGTTCGAGGCTTGCCTGGGCTACATAGTGAGCTCAAGGCCAGCCTGAAGTACAAAGTGAGACCCTGTCTCAAAAAAAAAAAAAACTAACTTTAAATACATTTAATGTGTATAAAATGGTTTGTGGATTAAAACAGACAGGAGATCATTCTAGGCTTCTTATAAAATCAGTTTCATCAACTGCCAAAATGCCATAAAGAAAAGAATGGATTGTTTTAAAATTGAAGAGACCAAATTCTGTATACTAAGTAGGTCACTGACTAAACTATTGCAGCTAGATAAGAGACTTTTCAGAACTCTACACTGTGAATTAGAAATTAGAAACGGTAATACCATCTGCATGTGGTGCCACACATCTCTGATTTCAGTACTCAGGAGGCTGAATCCAGAGGATCACTGGTACTGAAGGCAGTCTGAACTGCATAGTGAGATCCAATCTCAAATTAACCAACCAACCAACCAACCAACCAACCAACCAACCAACCAACCAATAAACGAACAAATAAATAAAATGCTCTCCTTGTTGGTTTATCATTAGTAAGTAGAAGGCATGTAGCAAGAGTCTAATGTGTAGCAATTAAAAAGCAGCTATCCTATAAAGTATAAAAACTATGGGTTAATAGTATAATGAAAAAATATTCTGGATCTTTAATGAGGTGTGTGATAGCAAAATTTCCTCTTCTATATGGTGGTTCTATTCCAATTCTCTTAGCTAAAAATATGCCGTAGTACTGTGTTCTAATTCAGGTCATGTACTGGGGCCCGCCCTGCATAGCTGGTGAATGTGTGGATGAAGGACTTCAGGCCACACCCAAAGCCTCCACATGGACTTGATCAGAAGAGCAATACTTTTAGCTATTTCACATATTTTCCATGGGGAGATTTTATAAAAAGAAAATCTATGCAGCCAGCTCCTTAAAACCACTACAATGTTTTTTAAAGCATTTTAGAAAAACAGCTACCAGTTAAAACTACAGATGAGAGACAGATTACTTTCTTTTACCCTATTAAATACATGCTCTTTCTATAATGGTAGACCCAAGTCCAAAAACATGGTAAATGTGTCTTGTGCTAATTGTGGTCTTGTCTAGGGAATTTAATTTCTGGTCTATGGTATCTCATTAGATTGAAGTACAGTACCTTTCCAACTCTCATCAAGGGTCAGGGATGCAGCATAGTGGTTCTAGCATGTGCCTCACAAGTGCAAGGTCATGAGTGTGATACCTGGTACCAAAAAAAAAAAAAGTGATGGAGGCTGGAACCTGTAGCTAGGGCTGATGGCACACTGTCAGTTAAGAGTGTAACCTATGGCTGTCCTGGGGATTTGGCTGGGGATGTAGCTCAGTAATGCCACTGCCTGCCAGGCAAGCACAAGGTCCTGAGTTTGATCCCAGGTAAAAAAGTAAAAAGAATTAAAATCTGCTGGGCGTGGTGACTCACGCCTGTAATCCCAGCACTCAGGAGGCAGAGGCAGGAGGAATGCTGAGTTCAAGGCTTGCCTGGGCTACATAGTGAGGCTCAGGGCTAGCCTGAACTACAAAGCAAAACCCTGTCTCAAAAAAAAAAAAAAAAGAATTAAAATCTAACTATCATCAATAAAAATATATATCGAATGTATACTTTATACATGTATTTTTCCCTTCTTTGCTTTTTAAATCATTATCATGTTTTCTCTGGGGTTTAAAAATAACATCCAGTGCTTAGGCAACATGCCTAATTGTGTCATTTTTCTGCAGTCTCAAACATTCCACTTTTTCAGGAAATTTATAGTTACTCTCCCGCACTATTTAGGTTATTTTTCCTGTCATTTTTCATTTCAAAAATGTATTTTATTATTTCTTTATGGAAATTGGCTGGTTTGAGGTAAAAGAAGAGGTCTGGCACTCCCCGAGATTTTCCTAGAAGCACTTATTGCTTCCCTCCTAACACCTGAACTTAAGGTGCTTCTTAGTTTGGGAAATGGTAGATGCAGTGAAAATGCCTGGGTTGTTGTTAAAAGCCCATCACGGAGGAACACTCTTGGAAACCACTCTTTCTTCCTCTGTTTCTCCTCTTCTGTCCTTGAGAACAGGGCTTGGCTTACCCGAGTCCCTGCAGTGCCTTTCAGCACAATGCTCTGGTACATTTGAGATTCCTTCTTGTCTTTTTTGACTTCCTCTCAAAGAATGTAGCTGAGGTCTCATAAACTTCTCTTTTAATAACATCTACAATGTTCAGTCTTGAGAAAAAAATATCCAAAATAACAAACCAAAATAACGCCAAGAGCAAATATCCAAAATTGGTCAGTCTGACAGATTTTTAATCCTCAAGATCACAGTTGGTGTTCTAAATAAAGCAAAAGGAAATTGCACCTCCATAATATTTATTAAAATTCCTGAAATTATTCTGAAATTTTACCAGATTTTTAATGGTTATATTATGTAAGAGGAAAGCTTGGTATCTACTTAAAAAAACTCTCAGGACAGACTTGTATTCTCACATTTCTCATAGTAAACAATGAAAGAAAACTAGTAGCAATAACAAATCTAAGTTTTCCCTATTTACTAAAATAATGGGCAGGATGACTACAGGAAATTTCTGAGTGAACTATTTGAAACCCCATAAAATTATGGTTTTGTTTTTTGTGTGTGTATGAGAAGAGGTTTTGCCCCGTTAAGAAAAACAGTGTGAAAGTAAATGTCTGACTATGTGGAAAATATAAATTCAGCAGGGTGTGGTGGCTCACATCTGAATCCCAGCACTCAGGATGCAGAAGCAGGAGGATTGCTGTGAGTTCAAGGCTAGATTGGGCTACATAGTGAGGTCAGAGGCAGCCTAACTACCAAATGAGACCCGGTCTCAAAAACAAAAACTAAAAAAAAATATGAATTCATAACCAAAATTAAAATGAAATGTTTTGCTTTCTATAATTTTCTCTTGTAAAGAATTGGGCAATTTGTTTTCATTTTATTTTCTGTGCTTTCAAATTCACTTATTCCAAGAATATTCATTAAATACCTAGAGTGGTGAAGAAATTATGTTGGGCCTGGGAGAGATAACATAACAGACTTAGAAATTTCTACTGGAGCTTTTATTATAATGGAAGCAATGGTTATTCAACAAATATAATTATATGGAAATTTTAAAATAAGGTTAGGTAAGGTGCAGTGAAAGCATATAACAAAAGACATAGTTTATTTACCTTGAAGGCTTGCTTTACATAAAAACTATCTCCAAATGCATAATTCTTGTGATGGAATTTTTAAATAATAAAACATTGATGAATACTGCTAAACCCAAGAGTTAAAATTATAACATAGGCTAAAACATATCTATATGCTTTTCCCCTCTGTCAGCCTATTACCTTCCTTAAATGAAAACCACCATGCTAAATTTTAAACTCATCATTGATTTGTTTTTCTCCTTTTGCCATTATCAAAATTTTCTAAAAGCTACCAATTACATAGTTTAGTTTTTCTGATTGTAGTGAACATGGTACTCTTCACGCTGTGCATAATTATCTAGTATGCTTTCCCCCTTTTCCATTATGTTAAATATTTCTAGTGTTCACAAGCTCTGTTCTTTGTCAGTTTAGGCTCATGGGGCTTATATTGACGAAGAGATTAAAAGCAGAACCAGTGTATGTAACATCTGGGCTACAGTACTTAAACGTTGACATAAAACCTCTCCCAGAGCCTTCTGTTCTTTTGTTTTAATAGTGTTGTCCTCAGGGAGGTGCTATATTGTAAGATGATGTAGTCCCAAAAATTCAGTAAAGAAGTGAATATGAGATAATATTCTTAATTACTTTTATCTAGAAGCTGTTTGAAAAATACTTCTGCAGTATACACTCTTTTCATGTACATTAATCAAAAATAGATGATTCACAGAGTCACAAAATGTCTCAATAACTTTAAGAGGATGGAAATAATGTAGAACCTGTTGTCTGTCCAAAAAGAATTAAATTAGAAATAAACAGCAATATCGCTTCTCGGCCTTTTGGCTAAGTGTAGAAATAAATAGCAATAAATAATAAGCTACCCAAAGTTACAAAAATATATTCAGAAATAGCAGATGGAATAGAAGTTACATGAGATAGCACAGTAGTCATATAAAAACCAGTCTTTTGTGATTAATGAAGCTATCAAAATGCTGAAGAACAGCAGTTTCAGAGATTTTAACATGAGACTGTTTCCATCTATTATGTTGGTGAAAATTTTAAGTTTGAAAATTTCAAATATTTCATAAGAATATAGAAACATGGACACAGCTCTGTTAATGAGTGAATATTAGTGAAATCATTTTGAAATACAATTTGCAATATGTATAAAATATATGCCACATAAAATTAATCTTAAAATATGCATTCACATTTATCCACAAAAAACATTTGTTCAAAAAATGCACTTTCAGGCCGGAGGGTTAGCTCAGTGGTTCCGGCACCTGCCTCGCAAGCGCAAAGTCCTGAGTTCGATCCCCGGTAACCACATATAATGCTGGGCGTGGAGATACGCCCACCAACAATCAACACTGCTTAGCACAATGCCAGATGTGGTGGCTCACACCTGTAATCCCAGCACTGGGGAGGCAGAGGCAGGAGGATTGCTGAGTTTGCAGCGGCTTGCCTGGGCACCATAGTGAGCTCAGGGCCAGCCTGAACTACAAAGTGAGACCCTGTCTCAAAAGCAAAAAAAAAAAAAAAAAAAAAAAAAAAAAAAAAAAAAAAAAAAAAAAAAAAAAAAAAAAAAAAAAAAAAAAAAAAAAAAAAAAAAGCACTTTCTGCTCTGTGTATGTTAAGGGAAAAAGTGAATATAAATCCCAACCAGTGTCTAAGTGGTAACATAAAATTAAATAAACCCATTAAATAAATCCATGCTCTTCAATATTTTATTATCTGTTAATGACAGTAAGAACAAGTGAAATGAATCACAAGTAGGCATGTAAATGTCACAAATTTACATGCATACAATGATTTGAATTTATATGTGAAAGGTATGTATGAGAATAAATCTATACATAGAGAGAAGACTCGGTGCCCCATAGGGCTCTGACAGAGGTTGCATGTATAGAGATTTTCATTTTGCTTTGCATATTCCTATTTAATTCAATCTTTTTCATTGAAAACATTTTTGTAATCAACATATTTTAAAAATAAGTGAAGGGATGCACTCAGTATATTTCATCTCTTCTTGAAGTAATTGCATCTGGACATAAGGGTTCCTTTCTATCAAAGTCAAATTCAAAATATGTTCACTAAAACAGCTTCCTGTCTAGTGTGCTCTTTGGGATTCAAATTGGTATTAGAAGAAGAAAAGTGCAATTGTAAATTTAAGACTCCCACTGACAAGTTTCTGGAGATTCTATTTTTCTTTCAGGTGTTTGTTTTGTATTTTATTGACCCTCTGACTGACTTACTAGTCTATTAGCTGGAAAGAACTAGAAAATTCAGGCATAACTGATATCAACAGAAAGATAAACCTGACACATTTATTGGCTTACATCACATAAAACCTGCGACTCAGTTTTATGCCCCAATGTTTGGTTCACTTATCTAGAGGAAATATGCGCCTGTCAAAGAAATTCCTACCTAAACTTATTATATTCTTGTTTCTGAGACAAGGCTTATGATACAGAGACAGGCATGTGCATGCACACGCGTGCGCACACACACATACACACACACACACACACATGCATACACCCAAAATAACACACTGAAAGAATTTGGCTGAACCATTTGGAAAACAGGATTTTATTTGTAAGTTTATCAAGGCATTTGCACATCTGATCTGCATAAAATCCACAGAGATTAGGTGGTTCCCCTCCTATACATGTACAGAAGTGAATCTTGGGTTTGTTCCCCTAGAGGTCGTCTCAGTTCTAAGGATCTGTGTTAAATACCTAGTACTAAAAGGAGGGAAAAGGTAATATCCATACTCAAATCTCACTCCCTCTATAATTTGCACAAATTGTGGGCTTGACACACAGTTAAAACTAGTCTGATAATCTCTACTTTAGAGATTTCTTAAGTAGTTAACACGTAGATATCAGTTTTTCAGATCGCAAGTTGTTGTGCAAAAAACTGAAGGGAGGGCAGAGGAGTAATAAAAATAAGAATCAAAATAACACATATCATGTACAAAAACAAATTCTTGATGAGGAAAGTGATCATAATATATTCCTCATATATACCAGTAAACTCGATTTATTCAAGAAATGAAGCTTAGAGTATGCTTTAGACATATTTTTTAAATTTTCTTGGTGCTATATCTTGACAAGATGTTAATGTCCTATTATACAAAAGCACACACCTATTAGTAAATATTTATCAAGAACCTTCCATATGGTTGACTCTGGGGCAAGGAATGCAGAAGCAAGAATTATTAAGTCAAACCTGTACCCTTCTTTTATAGAATATATGTCTCATATGTAGCAACCATTGGTCATAAAAGGCAACCAAAGTAAATGTTAAATGTCATCTCTTAAACACAATGGTATATCATATCTCCTTAGATAGCTAAGTGCACTATAAAAACTAATTCTTTTACAACATTCACGGAACCACTCTTGTTTGCTCAACTGTAAGACCCAGAAAGACTATAAAGTCCTACTGAAGACATAACTTACTACTTCTTAGCCACGGGTTTGCATTAGAATCACCCAAAGAGAATTAGAATTACTCATTTCATATCATAGCTATTCTTCAGATAGCATCTCTAGGTTAAATCAGTTCTCTGAGTGGTCTCATTGTCACACCATAGTCACACACTATTATGGTGTTAAAAGTCCTTATGTAGTGATTGAATATTTCAATAAATAAAAAGAATAAGCAGCACCCAGTGTTTCAAGGGAACAATGCCTTTTGCCAGGTGAGGGATATCTCTGAGTGTATGTTTTCCAAAGTGGAAGATGAAAGTTTAAGATGAATGGACTAGTAAAACCAAGAGAAAGATGCCTCCACTGATTTCACAGACTTAAATAACTTAAACAGACTCAGGATCTTGTGGGGCATATTGGGATGTCCACAAGATGAAGGGGAAAGTAGCAGGATGCACCAGCTGGTGAAGTTGAGTTGCTCTGTTTTGTTTGTGAAGAACATAAAGAAGAAAGGAGAAAAGTAGGAAGACCAATGAAAATTCCCTACAAAGTATAAAGTGCCAGCATACTTAAAAATCTGTCCGCTGTTAAGTTTCACTAACCATACAAATAAGAAAAATAATAGACTTTTGTGAAGTTACTGCTTCTAATGAATTTTTGTTAATATCTATTCCTAATTCTTTTAAATTAATGAGAACATAATACTTTGACTACACAATGCCTTTGTATTAACTACAGTTGTTTATGCCTTTATAAATTGTGTTGAAATAATTTTCTCAAAATTGTACACATTTTAAGTATTTTATTTAATAACATTGTTGCCCACTAAGATAAAACACATTTCTGAAACAATTTGTCTCTATGAGTGTGCCAACTAGATTTCTGTTGTCATTAGGAATGCAGATGGTGTGGGGTCTGAGAGCCCCAGTCTTTCTTTATTCTGTTTTGACTGGAAATAATAAATGAGTGCTTAATTAGTATGCAAGAAAATGTGTTTTAGCTTATAATACAAATGGATTATGTTTACTGGGTAATTATATTATTATCAAGGAAACCATAAAGCTTTGTGTAAGAAGTTATTTGCAGTAAATCAGTGAGTGAAACAAACAAGATTTGAATTTAGGCTGGAAGAATGTTTGGATTCAACATATGTATTTCTGAAAAATACTAACTTTCCTTTTTACATTTACAAAATGTAGAAATTGTTGTTCACACAACCTCGGATCTTTAAAATATAGTATATATATATATATGTATAATTTTGTTAATTTCTTTGCATTTTAGTACCTTATGTAAACTTATGATTTTTAAAAATTGGATGATACCTTCAGGGGTGAAAGGGACTTATGTTGTCAGAAATGTCATTCTATACTTTATAGCTAGTGGTGCAGAAACAACAGTGACCAGACTGTAGGTTCTTGTCTAATTAATAACCAAAGCAATGATTCAAGGTTTATCAGAACCTGTTACTTAATGAAGTAATAAAATGTGTTAACTCTTTTTTTCTATACATGCCATTTATTTGAAATGCCAACTATATGTAGGATAAAGTCAGTGTTACATGCTTATCAGTAACAGCAGAAAAATAGAACCAGTGAAAACCTCTGTACAACTGTAATAGTACTCAAAGAGAAATGTATCGTTTTACAATGCTTCACATGGACGAATTCAAGTTTGGTGGTACCTAAATAAAAGTACTATATATTTCTTTAAAAAGTGCTATGTACAATTGAAGCACAAACAAGTTTTACAAAGTACTGGTTATACATGTTGTAGAAAACACTTGCATAGGACATGAAATCAATTTAAGAAAAATTTCTGAGCCTTTAGCATTGAAGGCACTTTTGAGTCACCATTCTTGCATGCATTCTTTGTAACATTTTATGTAAAAAATTAGAAATTTGTTTTTTTTAAAAATCTTCCCCTGTATTGAGTTTATCGGTACATTTTTGGTATATGTTATGATCACATTGACCATTGAGAATTAGTATCTGTTAACAATGCATCTGTATTCTCATTTCTCCCCTTTTCCCTGTCCTCCCTACAACTCCCCACCCTCCTGTATACATAAACTTTTTTTAAAATATAGGAAATTAGAATAAAGCACTTCTGTTGGTTACAAAATAGGATATTTGCCAACCCAAAGCAGTTATGCAGTTGTTCATCTCTGACCTCAATCAACAACTTAAAATAGTTTTCCTTCAAAATCACAAACAAAAATATACAGATTGTAATATTAAGCATTTTTTCTTGAAAATGAACAAATAAGTCCCTTATGTCAGGAAAATATATCACAGTATTTCTTGCCAAAGATGAAATTTGAACATTTAAGTAAAACAATTTAGAAATTAGGGAGCCAGGGAT
The DNA here is from genome assembly GCA_004025085.1 of Thryonomys swinderianus. Classification (NCBI taxonomy): domain Eukaryota; kingdom Metazoa; phylum Chordata; class Mammalia; order Rodentia; family Thryonomyidae; genus Thryonomys; species Thryonomys swinderianus. The sequence goes on from PVIC010044010.1 coordinate 11,808, forward strand.
TTAGCTCAGTGGTTCCGGCACCTGCCTTGCAAGCATAAAATCCTGAGTTCCTTCCCTGGTAACCACAGACAATGCTGTCTCAAAAACAAATTTTTATTTTCCTCTGGATGATTTTCTGAAGATATATATATATATATATATATATATATATATATATATATATATATATTTTTTTTTTTTTTTTTTTTTTTTTTGAGACAGGGTCTCGCTTTGTAGTTCAGGCTGGTCCCTGAGCTTGCTATGTAGCCCAGGCAAGCCTGGAACTCAGCAATCCTCGTGCCTCTGCCTCCCAAGTGCTGGGATTACAGACATGAATCACCACACCTGGCACTGTGGTATGTGGTATTGATTGCTGGTGGGCATGAGTCACTATGCCCAGCACTGTATCTGGTTACTGGGGATCGAACTCAGGACCTTGAGCTTGCGAGGCAGGCACAGGAACCACTGAGCTAAATCTTTGGCCCCCTGAAGATATAATTTTTAATTAGAATTCTGTTATTTAGGTTAGCATCTTTATTTTTGATAATGAAACAATATAATGTAAAGGTAAACATTTTAGAAGTTTCTTTTATTGTGCTTCATATGGTAAGTATTGATAAATATTAGTCATGTTTAAAAAAAAAAACTCCTTTGGTCTCCTCAGTAGTTTCAAAGAGGATGAAATTTTGAGGCCAAAGTATTTGAGACTCACTATACTAAGAGTCTCCCGATTCCTCACATCAGTGTGGGTCATCTCTCTATGGTTGTTATGCTCTTTGAAGGGCAATTTCAAACACATAGCCAAGTAGGAATGTAATATATTTTATATGCCTACATTCAGCTTTTACAACTATGTACATTAACAAATCTTGTTTCTAGTATTTCTTTTTACCTTTACTTTTATTTTTTAAAATCATTTTAAGAGCAAGTCTCAGATATCATGACATTTCTAGGAAAGACTACAGCAGGTAGTCTTTGTGTATATAGCTGGCAAAATGCATAAATTCATAAACCCATACAGTATATAAGCACATTTATGTATAACCTCACATCAAACACAATTATAATATACTGTTAGTATTATCTATTATCTAGTTGGTTTTCCTTCAAATTCTCATGTGCTCAAAGACAAAACTTGTGAGAGGCCACTAGGTTATGGAGGAGCAGCAGCTGACTTGTTAGGGGTAGAGTCTTGTAGCAAGAGGTGGGTAACTGGGGGTACGACTTGGAAGGAAATAGTTCCCTTCCTGTCTCTTCTCTTTTCTCTTTAAGCTTGTTGGATACCATAATGTCTGTAGCTTTTCCACTGGCATTGCCTCCGCCATGCCAACCTGCCTTGGAGATTGCCAACTATGGATTGAAATGTGAATCCAAATAAACCTCTTTGTTTAAACTGCATGTGTTAGGTGTTGTGTTCCGGAGAAGGAAAAAAAAATGACTGTGACACTAAGACACATTAACCTATCCTCGGCTTTTACAACTTTATGACAGTAGTTTAGAGTTGTTTTATCACAGTTGAACTCATCTGAGGTTTTCTCACTGTTACAGTTGATTTTTCCTTTTTAATTTAACTTCAGTCCCCTTGCTACTTCTCATGATATCATTATGTTGGAGAAACAATTCTTCTCTAGTAGCACTTGAAAATAGCCACATTTGGCCAATCACTTCCTTTGATGCAATGAACTTTTTGTTTACTGTCTGTCACTTCGCAGCTTGAGGCAGAGGTGTGAAGTTATATTCAGACACATTATTTGGCAAGAATATTTCTTAAACTGATGTTTTCTACTTCCTTTTGAAGGACAGCTTGAAGGAAAGTGTCCTGCTGCTCCATTTCCGGTGAATACTAAAGCTGATCACCAGCTATAGACAGCATCAACCTGACTGACTCCTACACTATAAAGCTGTTCGTTACTGTTTTACTCAATGTTTTAAAAATCCATTTAATAATTGCTTATAAGTTTATCAGTTCACTTTGAGTGACTTTTCTATCATTGTTCCTGAACATTTTATGAAAAACTGAGCCATTTTTAAGCTGAACCTTTTCTGTAAAGATCAATATTTCCTCATTTATTATTGATTTTTCTGAAAATATTTCGTTTTGGAATTACAGGGAACAGGTGAATGAAAATAAGTGAATTTTTAAATTAAAAACATACACTATTGCATTAAAAGATACAATGTCAAAAATGATGATACAACTATCCTTGTAGTGAAGGGAAGTATTTTAAGGGGGGATAATGGTAATTTGTCTTTTGCTCTAATACATTTGCAAGAAGCATCACCATATTATTTGAGGATACTTCTTTGAGCAAATGTTTATAACAACTTCTATCCAATTAAAAAAATATATCTCAGTGTGTCCTCACCCACCTTATTCTCCATGCCTGGCACAGTGTGACTTCTAATTCTTCCAAAAAGTCAACGTTACCAAGAAGTTAAAAATTTTGAATCAGTTCAGGATATTGAACAGCGGTGATAGTGCAATATCAAGCAGTGACAAAAATACTAGCTAAGTGTGTTTGTGGGATGGAAGAGTATTCTGAGGGGCACTAAGTGAGAGAGCATCTTTTATTATAATAAATTTTAACCATCTTAACTGCTCAGCATACATCATGATCAGACCTTATAAATGAATGTGCATTTTCCTTTACTTTTCAATTATTTAAAAAATAATAGCAAAGTTTTATTAAAGGTAGGAAAAGAAATGGGCTCTTCAAAGCAACTTTGGGCCAAGTGAAATTAGATAAGTCACTCTACAGTGTGAGGGCAGGAGAAAACAAGGCCTAGTTCTTAAATTTTAGTGTAATGTAATTTTAAGGTAATGAATTGGCATACTATTAGCCAACAGTATTGTTAGTGATGAACTTTTTGGTTGTTACAAGAATAACAATTTTATCTGTGACATATTGTATTCATTTGTATTCAGTGGCCCTTCAGTTGTCACCGTGCCTAAGCCTGTGCCACAGAGGTGCCTTCAGGCTGCTGTGTGGACTGTGTGCCAGAGCTCCACCAGCCCTTGGAGACTTCCTTTTTTTTTCTGGTACAATAAATTATCTCAAGCTCATTGTACATTTCTTATCCAGAATGTTGGAATAGCCATTTCTGGCAGTATCTCTCATTTCCTTCCACAGACAGTAGAATTAAAATCTATAATAGTATGTGCAGCCTCACTCTGCTTATAAATTCACATGTGAATCTAAGCAAATTAAAACCATTTAAAAAATATCAGGTTATAAAATCCCATCATACATTTTGTGGCCTATGTAAATACTGTATATGTATATGTATACTCTTTGTTTCTTTTGGTTACTAGCAATGTTTGCAGGGAAGTATGTGATTGATTTTTTACTATGAATTATGGTAATTAAAATTGTCCATAAATTTGTTTTTTT
>PVIC010044011.1:0-15186 GCA_004025085.1 Thryonomys swinderianus
GGGGATCGAACTCAGGACCTTGCACTTGCGAGGCAGGCGCCGGAACCCCTGAGCTAACCCTCCGGCCCGACACACAGATTTTTAAAAAAGTTTCCTGACATCTGAATAAGTAACAAATGCATTATTTATTGGAAAGACCTATGACCTTGAAAAATAAAGTAAGTCAATTTTTTCCAGTCCAATAAATGAAGGGAAAACCGTGAAGCACAGAGGTTAAGCAGTTTGCTCAAGAACATGTTACAAACAGATGTGCAAGTTGGGCCTGAACCTGGAGGTCTTTGACTTAGCTCTGTGGCTGTTGTGTTATTTCCTTGAGCTAAATCTCCAGCCCTATTTTTGTTTTCGTAGAGACAAGGTCTTCCTATATTATTCATGTTCATCTTGAATTCCTGAAGAAAAGATTTCTGGAACCAGAGATTTAACCCAATGGTTCCAGCAACTCCCCAGCAAGCGCAAGGTCCCTGGTTCAATCTCTGGTAACCATATACAACAATACCAGGCATGGTGATTCATGCCCACTAGCAATCAGCAATCAGTACCACACACCACAGTGCCAGGCATGGTGGCTCACTGTTGTCATCGCAGCACTCGGGAGGCAGAGGCAGAAAGATTGCTGAGTTTGAGGCTTTCCTGGGCTACACAGTGAGCTCAGGGCAGCCTGAACTACAAAGCGAGACTCTGTCTTTTGTTTTGTTTTAAAAGCCAAGACTAAAGAATACTGAGAGAATTGCTAGGTCTGGTGGCACATGCCTGTGATTCTAGCACTGGGGAAGCAGAGGCAGGAGAACTGCCATGACTTCAAGGTCAGCGTGGGCTATTTATTTGGGTTATGGCCAGCCTGGACTACATAATGAGATCTTTTCTCAAAAATGATATATATAAGGAATGAAAGAAAGAAAGAGCATTGACAGAATCTTGATAATCTCTGCATATCACCATCATTGTACAACTAGGTGAGAAGCAAGGTCCAGTGGAATAAAACTAAGACCTCTACCCTGTATACTGTCAAGCTCAGAGTGTGCAACATGATCTCCCTCAATAGCCTAGTCAGAACAAAAGGCACAGCCACAATAACAAACTTCTACAGGCTCCTACTGTTCTGATCCCAGACTGATTTCTGGTGTTCTACTCTACAAACATGTTTAACCCACTAGTCTGAACTTTCATGTGAACTTTTCTTATGTATCAAAGGCAATGTAAAATAAATTCTGACAACCACAGGTTTATCGATAAACATCCCCAAGGCATTTTCATCAATACTGATTTATTTTCTACCTGCTTCATTCTAAATGAACATCAAGAAATAAAAGTACTTCATTTTTAGAGGTTAAATCAACTAAGTGCATTATATGCTCTGCTTATTTTTTTTTTTTTTTTTTGACACAGGGTCTCGCTTTGTAGTTCGGGCTGGCTCTGAGCTCACTATGGAGCCCAGGCAAGCTTTGAACTCAGCAATCCTCCTGCCTCTGCCTCCCGAGTGCTGGGATTACAGGCGTGAGCCACCACACCCAGTGAAAGGTTATGCTCTGCTTATTTTTGCCACAACTAAAATTCAGCCCAAAATTTCTTGATGAATGCCCTAAAAACTGAAATAGTTTTGGATAAGAATAAAAAAAAATAGGAAATTTACAATTGCTAGCATATAGTGACAGCAAACAGGTGATGCTAGAAAGTTGATTTTCATCTTACCCTAATTATGTTAAAAGTTCCCTTAAGAGACACAAGGTTAAAAAACAAACTTCATAGCCTATTATAGCTTTGGTCTTCAGAAATTTTTTTTAAACAGAAAAACACTTTAATTAGAAAGTGTTAGAGGAAAAAGAAAGTATTAGAAAATGTTAAGACTTACTTTGAGGAGTTAACAAAGATCAGGCCAGCTTTTAATAAAGGAGAGTTAAGTAAAAGAAGAAAGGACTCCAAGATTTAGCTATAATAAACTGAGCTGCTATGAACATGGGTGCACGTATATAAATCATGTCATATACTGGTACAAATTCCCATTACTGAGTGTGATCATGATGTGTATATACAATGTACCAATAAAGATAGAAATTAAAAATTTTAAAAAATTTAAAAAAAGAAAGGACTCCAGTTTTCACAGCAGGAGAGACATACTCTGATGAAAGAGGTAAGACTGGCCCCACTCTTTGTGGTTCTCTTGACCCAAATCATTCTAGAATTTAAATATTTTTGAAGCATTGAGCACCAACACTAACATTTAAATTTTATTTCTGGCACTTTATTTTAACTAAAATTTATAATTTCACAAATTTCATAGAATACATGTTAAAGTATGAATCTGATGACTCTGTTTAAATGTCACAAAAACATGTTACCATACCTTTTAATAGGGACACTTTAGCAAGAGGTTCATTTAGATCTTGCTCATCCATCTGGGCGTCTGCCAAGGGTGAGGGGGAAAAAATTACAGACAGTACTTAGATCTTTTAGCAATCTATTATTATTAAAATAAGAAACTAGAATTTATACTGCTATTGGATAGCTGAAAGCTTTAATAAAATATCCCAGAGTCAAGGGATTTGATATACAAAAGCACTCTTTTCTCTCTACACACAAACACTGGAATCTCCATTCATACTGGTCTATTCACAAATGTGCCAATAATACGTGCAGATTTGTAGCAGTTAGGTTAAAACTCACCTGTAGTGTCGTCACTGCTTTTCTCCTTGCTTGGACTCAGAGTATCTGATAAGTCAGATTCCTTTGCTTTTGCTTGGTTTTCTACCAACAACAAAATGATAAAAACTCTCTTTTTAATTAAATACCTTACATCAAGAAAATTGCTTCAGGCTATGAACATTCAAAATCCAAGGTTATGCAAAGTAATTTTAAAATTAACTGAGATGCTGAATCTGTTGTCACCATCCCAGTCCAAAATGGAATGCTGGTTATTACATGTAGCTCATATTAAATTATAATGTGGATTATGTCTGCTATGCAGAGGGCTGGGGCTTTTTGTTCAAGGCTATCTATCTGCCAACTGGAAACAAAAATAAAGCAAGCATTGCTAAAATATTCATAGAACTGCAACAAATACAGCAATATTCTCAGGACAACGTGGACATCGTATGAAGAGGATGAAAGGAAAAAAAAAAGGAGTACCTTAGATTAAAAACACTAGCTAGGGCTGGAGGGTTAGCTCAGTGGTTCCAGTGCCTGCCTCGCAAGTGCAAATTCGATCCCCAGTAACCACATACAATGCTGGGTGTGGAGACTCACGCCCACCAACAATCAATACCACATACCACAGTGCTGGGCGTGGTGGCTCATGCCTGTAATCCCAGCACTTGGGAGGCAGAGGCAGGAGGATTGCTGAGTTTGAGGCTTGCCTGGGCTACATAGTGAGCTCAGAGCCAGCCTGAACTACAAAGCAAGACCCTGTCTCAAAAAACAAAACAAAACAAAACAAAATTAGCTAGACAGTTGCCTCAGTATTATTTATACTCCTATAATCTCTTTTTAAAAAAATTATAATTGTTTGTTACAAACGTACCATTTAAAATAAGAAAAATAGCCTACTTTAATCAAACAAAACTATCTGAATTGCAGTGAGAAAAATCTTGTCAAAATGTCTTGAATTATTTGTATGATAATTTTCCATATCCAATGAAGATAGCCTAATTTCAACTAATTGCTCTCTCAAAAATTCTAACTACAGGCCATCAATTTATAAAGCAATGAATTAGGCCACAGAAATTTTTATTTGTAATGGCATATCTGTATAAACTACTGTATTCTTTAGGAGTACACTTACAGAGAAGGCCATTTCTCTGACCAAAATCCTACAACATCTCTCGATTTTCCACAAGCCTTCAGCCACACTTTATGGCAGAACGTTGTCATATTCTAGTCCTCACATTAATGCCCAAAGGGGCTCTGCTTCAGTGATGTGCACTTTTTTACTAGGTGACGGCACACCAGCTCATGGCCTGCAATTCTTCTCTGAGTTTATAGTTCTCTAACCTCAAAAGCCACTGTCTCTTTTTGGCCTAGTGTAAGATGTAGCTTAAGGTCCTATCTATCTATCTATCTATCTATCTATCTATCTATCTATCTATCTATCTATCTATCCATCCATCTTATATTTTGTGTGTTATCAGGAATCAAACTCAGGCCCTTGTGCTTCCAAGGTAGGAGCATTACCACTTGAGCTAAATTCCCAGCCCCTGCTTCTTTATCTCTACAGAAGTCTTTATTTTTCCAGCATTCTGCTCCTTTTTATTACCTATTTTCTGGGTATTTTTGCAAAATCACACTATTTTATATCATTCTCTGCATGTATATTTGTATCTTATTTTCGTACTGTACTGTATGTGGCACTATATATCAAAATTTAAAATGTGCGGGCCGGAGGGTTAGCTCAGTGGTTCCAGCGCCTGCCTCACAAGCGCAAGGTCCTGAGTTCAATCCCCGGTAACCACATACAATGCTGGGCGTGGTGACTCACACCCACCAGCAATCAATACCACATACCACAGTGCCAGGCGTGGTGGCTCACGCCTGTCATCTCAGCTACATCTTACAATAGGCCAAAAAAAAAAATTAAAAATGTGAAAACCCAATTCTAGTGCTTTTTTTTTTTTTGAGACAGGGTCTCACTTTGTAGTTCAATTTTAGTATATGTGCTGCCGAAGCGAGCACTCACTTTGTAGTTCAGGCTGGCCCTGAGCTCAGGCAATCCTGGAACTCAGCAATCCTCCTGCCTCTGCCTCCTGAGTGCTGGGATTACAGGCATGAGCCACCACGCCCGGCACTTCTAGTGCTTTTTTGAAGGAAGTAACAGACCACATCGGTATGTGTAAGGATGTTCACTAAAGGGGGCTCACTGTAGTTCTGTTCATTAGGAAGTGAAATACATGTATTATGGAATGAAAAATATTCTAGATATACTACTATTAAATAAAAATGATGTGAAAGATAAGTATATATGATATAAACCCACAAAGATTTTAAAATGTAGTGATTCCTCTGTTTATAAATTCTTTTGTTTGCAAACAATATGGTTTATAAATAGGCATGTTCAGTAAAATTTTTTTTGTTTGTAAACTCTGCATTGGGTGGCAAACACCCATACAAACACAAACACAAACAAGGTCATCTTCGCCAAGACTGCAGAACAAATTAAAGGGTCAGAGACTTAGCTCAGTGATGCCACGCCTGCCTCACAAGTGCAAGGTCCTGAGTTCAACCCTTAGTACCAGAAAAAAAAAACCCTAAAGCCATGCCTGCCTTACAGAACAAATTAAATTGGTGAAACAAGTTATCACTGTATACATTTAGCTATGAATTTTTAATTCATTTTATATTTTTCAAAGTCTAGAGGGGTCTACAAAGACAGCAATGATTATATCTAGAAGGGCTTAATGGTAGAAATTCATTAGCTGCATACAGTCATACATTGTTTGAAAATTCTGTGGTAAATATATGTTGTTTCATAATCAACCAAATTAAGAGATATTTTCCACCAAGCATGGTGAAGTATTTCTGTAATCTCAGCTACTGGGGTGACGGAGGCAAGAGGATCACAAACTTGAAGCAAGCCTGGGCAATTTAAGGAGACTTTGTCCCAAAATAAAAAACAAAAGAGCTGAGGATGTAGGTCAGTGGTAAAGGGACTGGCTATCATGTACAAGGCCCTGGGTTCAATCAAACCCCACTGAGAAAAGGGAAGGGAAGAGAAAAGATATTTTTTCAAGTTTGAAATAAATTAGAGTCACATCCAAAGCCATTATTACTGTCAAAATACTTAGTGTATATTAAAATGAACTTGTTACAGCTAGAATTTGTGACTTACTATGCAAAATGGGCAATGAACTGAATCTTTTGCTGTTTTGTTCACTGCCATTTGTAGTCAAAAGTTTGCTGAGCAACAGGGAGCTTAGATTAGAAATGAAGTCACTGACCACAAAGACCCATGGAAATCTAATCTATGACCTCTGTTGCATTCATAGTGTGCTATAATCAGACATTTCTGAATGTTCCAGTTTTGATCACAAAGTTACACTCTCAAATAAAACTGGCTAATATACCTAATCTCTAATATGAAAACCACCCTGGAGTGCCTTAAAAGGGGGGTGCCAAATATGACATCAAGATCTTACTAAAATATAAACTCCATGAAAGCAGGGGCTTTTCTGTTCGTTTGAGGCACAGAAACCACTGAGCTACATCTCTAGTCTTTGTTTCATTAAATGCTATATTCTCAGTGAATAGAACAGTACTAAACAAAAAAGAAATAAATTTGGCTGAAGGAACATATTTACTTTGCATAAAAAGGCATGTTTTTAGCAAATCAAGTCAGTTCATTATTGTTGTGGCCAGATACTTGTATACAACCAAACCTACTCATGAAAAGACATGATACAACAAACAGTAGAGTAACTACTTATTTTCAAACATCTCTCTAGAAGCTGAATACAGCTTTCTAGAATTAAAGTCATTACTGACTGATCTTCACTTCTATATTTAATCATTAAGATACATACCAACAGTACACTTAAAAGGGGGTGGGGCTGGGGATGTAGCTCAGTGATGCTGCATCTGCCTGTCAAGCATAAAGGCCTGAGTTTGATTTCCAGTACCACCACCAAAAAAAAAAAAAAAAAAGGAAGAACAGCTACTAATATCAATACCAAAACTGCTTCCAAGAGAGGAACCCTAAAACAAAGTGACTATTTCACTGTTGATATAGATGTACGGCCAGTTGAAAAAGATATACTAGCCATATCTCATTTTCTATAAACTGAAACCATTATTTCATAGAAAGCAAAGAAAATGACCAAGAAAGGAGACTACAGATATCTTATAGCAGATTTAAGAAGAAACTCAGTAATACTGCACAAATCTTTTTCAATAAAGATACTACAGATTTTCAAGTAAACATATTCTAATTCAAAGTGCATTAGACAGAAGCATTCAGGTAGCAGATATTTTAAAAAGCACTGGTTCATCCCTCAAGGCTTTATTTCCACATCAAAGCGTTGGGTAGTCAAGCAAATAATCTGAATAGGTGTTTAGGGGGTGAAGTAAATGCTATTTTAAAGTCTGCTCTCATCTCACTTTAATAAGATGAAATAAATTGTCACATGTACTAAGAATAGTTCACTGTTCCGCAACTCAATGCCTGTTTGCCAGAACAATGTTAGTGATGCATACTCCATGCATTTTTTCTCCAAATATGGCATCTACCATGCACAAAATTCAGAATGGAAGCCCCCAGACATCTGAAATAACATCATCATTTTAAGTACTTTAAAAAGTCAAATGAATCCAGTTAAGAAAACACAACACACTAAAATTAGCATTGTAGCAGCATTTATTATTCTAACTGACAAAAAGACCATGAATTTAGTTTTAAATTCTACACTGGCAAAGTCTGATGAAAGTTGTGCTATTGCAATGAAGGCAACCTACCAGACTTATTTGCCTAATTTCCCTCCACATAAAATGACTTAATAATCTGACACTTTACAACTTAGTTTTCTAAGTCTGATAATAGTATCTGAAGGAATTAACCAAATAAATTACTTTGGGAAATGACTGAGCTAGTCATTATAAAATATAAGATTCTACATTGACAAAACATCACTTTTGTTGAAATCAAACTGAGATGTAAAAATTAAGGAGATATTATGGGAAATTTTAAAGGTACTATAATCTCAGAAATTAAATTATAAGCATGTTTCTTTATCATAAAAGATTTACACTGCATTCAATTAAACAAGATCAAAGCTGAAAATATTTCAAGTAATATAGAAAGACCAAAACAAAATTTTAATTTTTAAATAAACTTGTAAGAAGTGTTAATTTTCATAGAACATATATGTCCACTTTAAAAGATACTTTTAAAACAATTCAACTATTTTATGTTATCTGATATTGTACTTAGATTGCCATTTCAAACTATAAGAAATAAACAGTTAAAATATTATGACCTTGAAAATTTATACTAACCTTCATTATCCAAAAGAGCTGTCAAAAATTATATAAATACCAGAAAACAAACCTTTTGAAAGCTTTGTTTCTTCTACTACTTTGGTTAGATGCCCCTCCACGATCAGCTTCTCTGCCAAAGAAAATAAATGTTACTATCCAAGCCCAAACAGAATCGCTTTTCCCAGAGCGGGGCCGTGTAACACATTCCATGACCAAATTTAAAGACGATAACATTACTCCTATGACCAAGCTTCAACAAAAACTTCAACTTGGAAGGGGAACTAAGGGAACTCAAACTATGATAGAGTAATCAGGTCAATGGAGAAAAATGGACTAGGGAGACATTTTGCCTTTTATTTTCATTAGATTTCACTTTATTTAAAAAGTTTAGAACTTTTTGTGAAGAAATGAAAAGAAACAAACAAGGTAACCCTTTTAAAATTGATGATATTAAGTAGAAATAAAGGAATTCTGACAAGGCACTTTTTGTAGAATAAAAATAAAAATTATGCTGTACAGATAGTTTTCTTTTCCCTGCTGATTTAATTCAGTAGCAATGTCTATAGAGCATATTTCAAGACAATGATTAATTTAAAAAGTTAATTATTTAAAAAGTTTAAAATGTTTTATGGATGATACTCTGTAAATGTATAATGTATCTTCTTTTCTCATGGAAGAGATATGTCTAATTTGAATATTCTCTTCTTTGATTCTGTATGCCAGTTGGTCTCTTTCAACTGACTTCTTTGCTATATGTGAAATAACTTCTATTCTTTTACTCTTTAAGCAGCTCAATTTGGTCAGCCTCTACCACTTGCCCACTGAAATCACTCAAAGATCACTACAAATATTTGCCAAAACCCACAGTCCTTTTCATAATTTTCATTTGCCCTGTCTTCTTAAAAATGAAGGTCAAGGAATAGATTCAGATAATTTAAAAGTCATTAGTTCTACAAAATGTAAAATATAAGTTGTCCTACTTGTCCTGTCTTATTCTATTCTACTCCTGAAACTCATTTCCTATAAGGAACAACTTTTAGCCATCTTTTGTTACTTACATTTATATTTTTAAATAACATAGTGATTTAACTTTTCCATTTAGACCTTACAATCTTTTTTTTTTTTTTTTTTTTGAGACAGGGTCTTGCTTTGTAGTTCAGGCTGGCTCTGAGCTCACTATGAAGCCCAGGCAAGCCTCGAACTCAGCAATCCTCCTGTCTCTGCCTCCCGAGTGCTGGGATGACAGGCATGAGCCACCACACCTGGCAGCACTGTGGTATGTGGCATTGACTGCTGGTGGGCGTGACTCTCCACGCCCAGCATTGTATGTGGTTACCAGGGATTGAACTCAAGACCTTACGCTTGCAAGGCAGGCGCCGGAACCACTAGCCAACCCTCTGGCCCAAAAGACAATCTTATAAATTATTAACCCCTTATATTCCACTATCATCCTTATAAGTTACATTTTGTCAATGTAAAAATCAGTATTTCATGAAATAATTTACTGTATTTCCTTTCCTACATAACATTTAAAATTTTGGAATTTATAGCACAGTGATTACTTTTATTCATTTTTATGTATCTATCTCAAACATAACACAAGTTCTCACAGAACCATATAACTCATGACACTGTCAAACATAACAGCATAATTAACCTATCACATTATACACCTCTACTCCTTCTTCCCCTAGGTTTTTAATCTTACTGCTTTAGTCTGGGCTGCATTCTATATGCGATGCCCTGCCTTTTTTTTTTTTGTGACAAGTAATCTCAGTTCAGGCTGGCCTGTAGCTCACTATGTAGTTCAGGCAAACCTCAAACTCATGGCAATCCTCCTGCCTCTGCCTCCCCAGTGCTGGGATGACAGGTGTGAACCACCACATCCAGCATTGTGGTATGTGCTACACATTGCTGGTGGGCATGAGTGACCATGTCCACCAGCAATTGTTGTATGTGGTTACTCGGGACCTTGCGCTTGCTAGGCAGGTGCAGAACCACTGAGCTACATCTCCAGTCCCCCATCCTTTAATTTTTAATCATCTTCTTCCTGTTTTATTTCTTTGTCTTACTGCAGCACCTCCTCTGATAACATCCTGAAAGGAGGTGACAGAATGTAAATGTTTTGTGACTTTGTTCCTCTGAAAATTTTAGTATTCTACCCTTCCATTTATTTGGTTGGTAGTTTGGTCACATGCACAATTAGAGAACAATTTTCCATCAGAATTTTTTCTTTATTTTTTAAAATTTTCATTTGCTTTTTGAGACAGGGTCTTGCTCTGTAGTTCAGGATGGCCCTGAGCTATGTAGCCCAGGCAAGCCTTGAACTCTGCAATCCTTCTGCCTCTGCCTCCAGAGTGCTGGGATTACAGCTTGAGCCACCACGCCGGCACTGTGGTATGTGGTATTGATTGCTGGTGGGTGTCAGTCACCACGCCCAGCATTGTATGTGGTTACCAGGATTGAACTCAGGACCTTGCTCTTGTGAGGCAGGCGCCAGAACCACTGAGCTAAATCTCCGGCCCATTTTTTCTTTATTTTAAGACAGTCTCACTATGTATTTCAGGTTGCCTCAAATTCACAGTGTAGCCCAGGCTGGCCTCACACTCTTAGCAATCCTCCCTTCCTTGACCTCTGGAGTAGTGGGATTATGGTGTATGCCTCCATTCCCAGTATGTCACTAATAACTTAATTCTAACACTAATCTCATACATAATAGGCTGCCTTGATCCTTAGTGGTAGGGTTATAATCCATATCAGAAGATTGTAATTTATTGTTCAAACTTTCATCCTTAGAGCAAAACCTGATATCCCTATGACCTATAAGGTCCACTGTACTTACAGAAGAGGTCAGCCAACTACACTCCACTGAGTCAAATCTAACATTCTGCTCCCTTGGTGCATAATGTTTTATGGGAACACAGCTGGGCCCATTTATTTTACATATTGTTTTGGCAGAGTTGAGTAGTTGCAAAAGAGACATTGTAAATCCTACAAAATCTAAATATTTGCTATCTGGTCTTTTGTTCTAAAGAAGCATTTGTTCTCAAACTCTAATCTTAGTTTTAGGATATCACAATGTTTCTTCCCAACTCATACACTTTTTCCAGATATATGTACATTTTACACAGTTAGGTGTATGTGCTGCCAAAGTGAGCACACAACTTACACACTGTAATACCATTTTTGTACAGCCACAACCTATTATTGCTATTCCCTTATATTCTTTTATTTTCCTTCAGTGGACTTAGCATTATTTGACATTCTTAGTTTACTAGTTTTTATCTCTTCAAATATAAACTCCACTATGAAAAGCTTTGCCTCATTCACTTTTAAAACTCCAAGAGCGGGCCGGAGGGTTAGCTCAGTGGTTCCGGCGCCTGCCTCGAAAGCGCAAGGACCTGAGTTCGATATCGGTAACCACATATAATGCTGGGTGTGGAGACACGCCCACCAACAATCAACACCGCATACCACAATGCCGGACGTGGTGGTAATCCCAGCACTCGGGAGGCGGAGACAGAAGGATTGCTGAGTTCGCGGCGGCTTGCCTGGGCACCATAGTGAGCTCGGGGCCAGCCTGAACTACAACGCAAAACCCTGTCTCAAAAAGCAAAAAAAAAAAAAAAAAAAAAAAAACTCCAAGAGCTATTATGATGCCTGCTACATACATAGTAGATGTGAATGATTATTATTTATTCAATGCGTGGATTAAGCCTCTTTTTGTGAGTGTGTGTGAGAGGGTCTCGCTTTGTAGTTCAGGCTGGCCCTGAGCTCATTATGTAGCCCAGGCTATCCTTGAACTCAGCAGTCCTCCTGCATCTTCCTCCAAAATGCGGGAGTTAAAGGCTTGAGCCACCATGCCCAGCACTGTGCTGTGTGGTACTGATTGCTTGTGGGTGTCAGTCACCATGCCTGGTAATGTTTGTGGTTACCAAGGATGAAACTCAAAACCTTGAGCTTGCTAGGTAGGTACTGGAACCACTGAGCTATATCTCTGGCCCTAAGCATCTATTTTTAAAGAAATTAAACTTGCAAAAATTATTTGAAAGTTTTTTTCATCCCAAAAAGTTAAGAATAATTATATATGAAAAGTTAACAGTACTGGCATATAAGAGCTAAATAATAATTAGTTGCTTTTATTATCATTATTGAAATTTGAGGTCATATTATCAAATCTGATAAATCATTAGTGGTCTATAATTAAAGTAGTCAATAGTTATGTGATTTTTAAAATTTAGTTACATGATTTTTAAAATTCTCTAAGCACTGAGTCTCAAACATGTAATGATCTTTTTTTTTTTTTTTTTTTTTGCTTTTTGAGACAGGGTCTCGGTTTGTAGTTCAGGCTGGCCCTGAGCTCACTATGGTGCCCAGGCAAGCCGCCGCGAACTCAGCAATCCTCCTGTCTCTGCCTCCCGAGTGTTGGGATTACAGGCGTGAGCCACCACGCCCGGCATTGTGGTATGTGGTGTTGATTGTTGGTGGGCGTGTCTCCACACCCAGCATTATATGTGGTTACCGGGGATCGAACTCAGGACCTTGCGCTTGCGCTTGCGAGGCAGGCGCCGGAACCACTGAGCTAACCCTCTGGCCCCAGCATGTAATGATCTTAATGCTTTGGAGTAGTAAAAGTCATTACGGTAAAGAATCAAAAGAGGCTGGAACCAGATCTCTGCCTTTGACCATATCCTCATCAGAGATTCAAAAAGAGAACTTCCTTGAAATGAAAGCCACAGGTCCTGAAAGAGCTATCTGGCTTGGTAGAATTGAGAAAGAGAAAATAAAGTAAAGACTTTCTTTTGAAAAACTCCCCTCCTTTTGAGGGTAACTCTAGAGAAATGATTATTCACTTTCTCCTATTTTTAAACTTTCTTATTGTGAAAAATAACACTCATACAATATAGGATGAAGTACAAAGTTATATATTGGTAAATTTTTATAAAGCAAATTTCTGTGCCACCACAAAAGTCAACAAACAGAATTTTCTTAGAACTTCTAAAGCCCTTTCCACTCTCTGTTATAGTCAAGACCCTGCCTCTTCCAAAAAGAAAAGTACTATTCTGATTTATATGTTATTTAAATTTTTCAAATTTCTTTATGACATTACTCAAGTATGTGTGATCAAATAACATAACTTTAGTGGCTCTGAATTTTATATAAAGTGAGCACATTCTCTCTCTCTCTCTCTCTCTATATATATATATATTTATTTGTTTGTTTGTTTTGTTTTGTTTTGTTTTTTGTGGTACTGGGTATCAAACTCAGGCCCTTGTGTGTCCAAGGTTGGCATAGTACTACTTGAGCTAAATCCCTAGCCCTTCATTCTATATTCTTATGCATCAGCTTTCTTTAATTCAACAGACTGCAGTGTATTTAGCCATTTGATTACTGAAGGTCTTTGGGTTATTTTATGTTTTAAACTATTAGTTGGGCATGGTGGCATGCACCTATAATCCCTGCACATGGGAGGATGAGACAGGACAGGCTGAGTTACATAGTGAGTTCAGGGACAATCTGAACTATCTAATGAGAACTTCTCTCTTTAAAAAAAAAAGTTTTATACTATTATGAATATTACTGTAAGGAACCTACAAAGCAACAGAATTAAAAGTATAAATTTGACTACATTTGAGAACCATCACCTAAACATTTAGTCAGAAAACATATGACAGAGATGGAAAAACTGAACAGAAGAAAATCAAGCTGACTTCTTAGTTGACAAAAATGAATTATGTAACTAAATTACTATTTGTAACAAAATAAAAATGAAAAACAAAGAAAACAATGAAGCCAAAAGGAGTCCAAGGGAAGCACAAGTGTTCCAAGACACACTAAACTGTCAAAATCTAGAGTCTTTAAAACTATCTGCTGTGTGCAGTCATACGGGGAGAAAATCTGGTAGCAGTGTTGTAAAACTGGCTAACTGGAGGAATGACAGCTATAAACAACCTTCTAATGCACCCCTAAATCAGAATTACTAAGAAAGAAATATGCAACATTTAGCTTACACTCATTTTTCTGTAATAGAGATATAACCTATAATGAGCAAGAAACCACACCAAGCGCTTTCTATTCTTTGTCATAAAAACACTCCTAGTGCCAGGCGTGGTGGCTCACGCCTGTAATCCCAGCACTCGGGAGGCAGAGACAGGAGGATTGCTGAGTTCCAGGCTTGCCTGGGCTACATAGTGAGCTCAGAGCCAGCCTGAACTACAAAGTGAGACCCTGTCTCAAAAAAAAAAACACAAAAAAAACCAAAACAAAAAAACCCCTACTCCTTTAGCTCAGGGAAATAAAATTTTTAAAAATGAAAGTTTAAAACTAGGTTTCAAGTAGAACATGCATTTGAAATAATCCTGAGACTGTTCAGAGAGGCTGTTCTCATAGAGTGATGAAAAGTAAACATTCAATCACACAGTAATATTGACTGCAGGCATTTCTCCAAATAAGGCAATGTTTATGTGAGAGCAAAGCCCTAGCAGGAAGGAGGGAATGAAAGAAGCACACAGAGATTAGTGACTAGTTCAAAACTGAGAGAAGGGTCAGAGAGAAAATTTTTTGAAAATCAGAGGAAAAAAAAAGCAACAAGAAAAATTAAGAGAAACTTTTGTCTAATAGTAGCAAAAATAGCAAACATGGACAGGGAATATAAAGATTATGAGGTTCACTCTGGAGCTCTAGCAAACT
The DNA here is from genome assembly GCA_004025085.1 of Thryonomys swinderianus. Classification (NCBI taxonomy): domain Eukaryota; kingdom Metazoa; phylum Chordata; class Mammalia; order Rodentia; family Thryonomyidae; genus Thryonomys; species Thryonomys swinderianus. The sequence continues at coordinate 14,647 of PVIC010044011.1, forward strand.
CCACCAACAAGAGGGAAACTCCCTTGGAGAGGAGGCCAGTTTTTTTCTACAAAGTAGACTTTGGGGAAAGTCTGTAGGCCTCTACCTTCACCAGAAGCTAGCACAGCAAGAGAAATTAAAGGGGCAGGCAGCATTTAGAGAAGGTTGTCTTCTCTGTGTTGTGAAGTGATAGGTCTCCATGTCCTTATATTCCCCACCTTCCAAGATTTAGCTTTTATGAGCTGGGCTGCTATAAATATGGGTATGCATATATTACCATAATATGATATCTTTAATTCTTTTTTTTTTTTTTTGAGTCAAGGTCTCGCTTTGTAGTTGAGGCTGGTCCTGAACTCACTATGTAGCCCAGGCAAACCTTGAACTCACAGCAATCCTCCAGCCTCTGCCTCCCAAGTGCTGGGATTACAGGCGTGAGCCACCATGCCCGGCATTGTGATGTGTGGTTACTGAGGATCAAACTAGGGACCTTGTGGTTGTAAGGCAGGCATGGAACCACTGACCTAATCCCAGGCCCAACAATGTTTTTTTTTTTTTTTTTTT
>PVIC010044012.1:0-15193 GCA_004025085.1 Thryonomys swinderianus
GTGGAGTGGTTCCATTCACTCATATAAAGATATAATCTGTTTTTCTGTCTTTTGTTTTCTTGAGACACAGTTTCGCTGTGTAGTCCAGGCTGACCTTGAACTCACTATGCAGCCCACATGGGCCTCGAACTTACACCTGTCCTCCTGCCTCAGCCTCAGGAGTCCTGGGATTCCAGATGTGCACCACCACAGCTGGCTAAAGATGAAATCTGGCATAAAAAGACAAATCACCTCCACCTGCGGTTTGCAGCGCTGTTTTCAAAAGTTCATCGGTATTGGGCCACTGTACTATGTAAGTAAGGAGGAAAGAAACATAAGTCCTGGTAGTTTAGGGAGTAACCTGTATATTTGGTAATTTGGAAAGAATTGATTTGTGAGAGAAAAGACCACCTTACCATCTCCAGAAATTCTGCCCGGTGGTGCGGTTAATGAAAAGCGAATTTAAACTGCCCTGGACGCTACCAGAGCCGCATCCGGGACGGAGCCCCTCCCACGCGACAGGCACGCCTCCGACAGAACCCGGTATCGCCGCCTCCCTGCCCCGGCAGGAATGTTTGTGTTCCTGTCGCTGCAACACACATAGTTCCCATGGGTGCTCATGGGACTTCCCCAGAGACGCACGTAGAGAACTTGAACTTGGACAGATAGGACCCTCTGCTGAACTCAGACGTTATCTCATTAATTACCTTCACATCCCTATGATGTGACTGGGGCCAGGTATGATGGGTGTCTGGTGTCCGGATAAAGAAATCGAAAAACACCTCATCCAGTTGGTATGAAGTGTCTAGCAAAGGGAACTGAGCTGAAACTTCCTATCCCCAAAGAATTCAGAACTGTGTGGCCCATGCAGCAGCCGCATTGGAGCACTTCGAAATGAGACGGCAGGGAGGAGAGCTTCTTGCCAGCGGGGTGCCCTTCTGTAACCCCTGAACTCTGAGAGGCCGAGGCAAGCAGGAGTTTGAGTCCTGCCAGAGCGACTTAGCAAGACCCCGTTTCAAAATAAACAATTTTTAAAAGAGTTGGGAATATAGCTCAGTGTGGAAATGCCAGGTCAATCCTCCATATTTAAAAATAAAACAATTTTTCAAGTCTATGTAAAATCAAAATACATGATTAATAATTTATATTGATTGCATGTACAAATGTAATACTATTTTGATATGTTGGTTTTCATAAATATACATCATTGCATTTCATTTCCTGTTTCTTTTCTTGGTATTATGCAGCGCTGAAAATGGCACATTTGTACCTTGCATTATTTTCCTTTTGGGCAGAGCTGACTTTTTTTTTTCTTTTTTATTGTTCTTATCTCTACAACCAATCAACTACTAAACTGTGTAAACACTTAAATCATTCTCATCATTTCTATGATATTTTGAATAACTGAATCCACAGATCTCTCTCAGCTTTAAAATTCTTAAAATTGGTCTGGAAGCTACTCACTTCCAGATCTTACGAAACTCCAGACAAGCCCTCAAAACTCACTTCTGGGGCCTGATGAAGAACTCTCTGCTCAGGCATCCAAGTCTGGCTCGGTCTAAATCATCTCCGACTGACTGTAGGGGGCGTGAGACTAACCTTAGGGTGCAAATACACCAGAGGAATGCAGGAAAGTTTGGTGACGTTACATACTCAGATTCTGTTGCTAAGGATGGATTGGGTCATGCTGCATAACAAACAACCCCAAAGACTCCATGGGTGGCTCAGAAAGAATTTATGCCTTGGTCACCCTGTGTGTCATTGGGAAAGCTCGTATTATAACCATTCAGGAACTCAAACCAATGGACAAGTGATTATCTCAAACGTTGCTAGTGGCTGTTTCCAGAAAACATGAACAGCAGAGAGTCTCTCACAGATAATTCAAAGGTCCAGCTCAGAAGTGACTCAGGCCACTTTCACTTTCGTTGATCAGAATTGGTCAAGTGGTCCTCTCCACCTGCAAGGAGAGCAATCCTTCTTAGTTTGTTTTCATTTGCTATAAAAAAATGCCTCAGGGGCCGGAGGGTTAGCTCAGTGGTTCCGGCGCCTGCCTCGAAAGCGCAAGGACCTGAGTTTGATCCCCGGTAACCACATATAATGCTGGGCGTGGAGACACGCCCACCAACAATCAACACCGCATACCACAATACCCGACGTGGTGGCTCACGCCTGTCATCCCAGCACTCCGGAGGCAGAGACAGGAGGATTGCTGAGTTCGCTGGGCACCATAGTGAGCTCAGGGCCAGCCTGAACTACAGAGACCCCGTCTCAAAAAGCAAAAAAAAAAAAAAAAAAAGCCTCAGGCTGAGTATTTAATAAAGAGAGGTTAATGTAGCCAAAAGATTTGGATGTGGGAAGCTCATGAGCATGTGCTCAGCTTCCAGTGGAGCCCCATGCCATAACACAACGAGGGAAAGAAAGGAGAAAGCCTGTATATATAAAGAAGAGGCATGAACTCAGGAAAAACACAGTGAGAAATCTGACCCACTTCCTATCAACTCACTTTCTTGGTGTCTGATCCAGTCACTTGAATCCTAATTCACTCCCATGAGATCTAACCAACTCTTAGAAACTCACGCAGTCTCTCAAGAGAGACATTAGCCCACTCGTGAGCACGGTGCCCCATGACTTAATCATTTCCCACTAGTCCTCACTTCCTAAATGTCCCTCCTCCTCCCAACACCGTTGCACTGGGGCCAGACTCCAACACACGACCCCTGGGGGACACACCATGTCCATGCCACCACACCTACTGGTGCCCAAAGTGGAGGCCTGGACGTGTTTCAGACTTAGACCTGCTACCAGCAGCTGCCTGACGTCCTGTCTGACCCTGAACTGGACTGACCCCCGTGAGCCACACATAATTCAAGAGCATCTGACAAAGCTCACAGCCAGAGGGAGAAGGGGGTTAAAATATACAGCAAATGCCTGATTATGTTACTTCAACTTTTTCCATACACACACAAAAAGGATTTTTTGGTAATCATCATTCAGTTTTCTATTTGCTTGGCTTTTTAAGGCATTCAAGAAAAAGAGCCCGTGATTTTTGTCTGTGCCTCTCGTTTTTGCCAAGGTGATCCTTATTCTATAAAACCACTGGGGCTAGGGATCTAGCTGAAGTGGTACCACATGAACCTTGGACTCTCAAGGGCCCGAGTTCGATCCCCAGTACTGCCAAAAAAAAACAATGCTCCACAGACAGAAAACTATGGTTTCACAGCTCCTTTCCTAAGCTATCAGTGACCTCACTGGTCTATATTCAAGTTATATTTAAACAGACACCTCCCATGCTCATATAGCTCATGCTCGGGGGGCTCAGCACCCCTTCCCTAGATAGCCTCGCTGACGATGGCTCCATTCCAACAAAACCACTGTCCTCTGTACAACCTGCACTGGGAGGTTTTCAATAGTGCCTCATGCCCCTCAGTGCACCCCGAGGAGCATGGATCTGTCTAGTGGCTTCCTCCAAGAATAGCACAGCACTGGACTTTGTAGGCTGGACACTGGATCTTTTCAATCAGCTAACTTGTGGCATACAGACCTTTCTGTACACTCCAAGCAAATGTACAAACTAAAGCAGCAGGATCGCCAACTAGGAGTCCTGAACGGCTCCACACAGCACATCCTAGTAGCTGGTCATCTCTGTAAAACAGTCCACTTCAGCTGAGGGACAGCAAAGTGACGGAACCCTCCTGCACATTGAGCCTAGTGCTGTTTGGAGCATTGACTCTCACAGCTGCACACACAGGACTGTGGTACCAACAGAACTCCACTGTGTAGGTACAAAGGTGATCAAAATATGTGGTGACAAGTGAAATTTTAAAAGATTTATTACAAAGACACACTGCATTAACCCCCTCAAAATACTCCTCCTTCCTCCAAATACACTTCTCCCATCATTCTTGCCACTTTCTGAGCTGTTCCAGAACCCTTTTTCACGAGTGTCTTCTAAGGTATAATAAGAAGAGATATAATGAATGCTGCAGCCAAGTGCCCACTCACAGACAGGCGGACTCCTGGGAACACTCCGCTGTGTCTCCGTGACCTCACTCACCAGACCTTCCACTGTGCAACTTCCAGCTCTTCTCCAAAGTCAAAATGAGCACAATAGGTGAATGTTTCGAATAGATTCAGGAAATCCAAGCAGCCATTACACTGCAACTCAAGACACTTATGAAAGAAGACTCCCAGAACTGCTTCAGAAAGTGCCAAGAAGGATGGGAAAAGTGTGTTTGAAGGGTAGGTGGGTGGGTGGGGGTACTTTAAGGAAGGTTAAAAGCAACATATCTTTTACTGTAACGATGTTTTTTTTTGAGAGAGGGTCTCGCTTTGTAGTTCAGGCTGGCCCTGAGCTCACTATGTAGCCCAGGTAAGCCTTGAACTCAGCAATCCTCCTGTCTCTGCCTCCCGAGTGCTGGGATGACAGGCGTGAACCACCACACCCGGCACTGTGGTGTGTGGTGCTGACTGCTGGTGGGTGTGAGCCACCACACCTGGTATTTGTGTATGTGTTACCTTGGATGAACGTGAGACCTTGCACTTGCTAGGCAGGCGCTGGAACCACTGAACTAAATCCCTTGTCCCTACTATAATAATTTTTAAACATTTAAACATTCACTATCCTTTTCAATTGTGCCTCGTACCCTAAGCCCTGAGGCATTGCAGCAAACAGAGCTGATGCTCCCCGCGTCCAGAGTGTTCTTCCCAGAGATACTGTCCCACTTGGGGGTGGCTCACTTTGCTGGGTCAGCGGCAGCTGCAGAACAATCCTGTGACTGTTAGAAAATGCCAGGGCAGATGTGGTTCTTCATCCCTCAGAAAAACTAAGGCTAGCATGATGCACAAGTTTGTATGGCTCGTATGCCTCAAGTAAATTAAGTTGAAAAACAAATGTTAAACTAAAATCGGATTGAGACCTAACATGTCTCCTCAACCCATGCTAGGAATTTGCTAAGTGCTTTCAAAGGATTAACTCAGTTCATCCTGTCAGGAGAAGAGTCTAATGACTCATCTTCCTGTGATCCAGCAAATGCTTTAAGTACCAGGTGATCAATGAACGTACACTGAGTGTTATGGTTGGGAACGAAATATCTCCCAAAGTATGAGAGGCCTGGTCCTTGGTGTGGCATGACTGGGAACTGATAGGCCATTTAAGAGGTGATGCCTAAGGCCAGAGATTTAGCTCAGTGGCTCCAGCACCTACCTAAGCAAGCACAAGGTCCCTGGTTCAATCCCTGGGAACCACATACAAAAATACTGGGCATAGTGACTCACATCCACCAGCAATCAGTATCACTTACCACAATGCCAGATGTGGTGGCTCATGCCTGTAATCCCCACGCTCAGGAGGCAGAGCCAGGAGGATTGCTGAGCTCAAGGTTTTCCTGAACTACAAAGCGAGACCTAGTCTCAAAAAAAAAAAAAAAAAAAAGAGGTGAGGCCTAATGGGAGGAATTTAGGCCATTGGAGGGACAGCCCTGAAGAGTTAGTAAAACACTGGCCTCTGTCTCTTTCCTTTCCTGGCTTCTGTGAGGTGAGCAGGTTTCTCTGACATCATCATGTACTGTCTCACCGCAGATGCAAAAGCAATGGAACCAACTAACCATGCACTGAACCCTTTGAAACTGTGAGCCAGGTAAATCTTTCCTCCCTATGCACTCATTATCTCAGCTGTTTTATCATACTGATAGAAAGCTGACCTCTACACTGAGGCACAGCATGGATAAACAGAAGCTTAAAACTTGCTAGGATTTCTGACATAAAATAAATTACAGAATTTGAAAATCAGGGATTTTTAGTTTTATGTCCTTCTTTCCTATCCAACTGGGTTCCTAGATTGCTTTCAAGAAACTCAAAAACTTATATGCACAATTTTGTAAGTAAATACAACTGCATGTTTTTGTTTAGAAAAGGTTGAGAACTTTAAACTGCATACCTCTTCATACAGTCCCAGCTTATTCCATGGTAATTCAATTCATTTTTAAAAATTGCTTTTAGTATCTCTTTTCACTCTCAACAGGATTCTAATGTACATAAAATCAAAACCCATTTTAGACACTTTGTACATCTATGTGCTTTCTTGGCTGAATGGATTTGAAACAACTGAAAGAACAAGAAGTTCTTTCCTGGTTTATCACTCACTGTTCCTGGAAACCTGTGCTGTACACAGAGCTGGGTACCAAGATGGTCAGATTTCAGCTAGGATATCCTAGGACTTACCAAGAGCTTCACACGAAGCTTCAGACTCAGACTCTCGCACCCTTGAAACTCATGAGCCACTGAATAACAGGCAAAACCAGATCAGCCAAAGAACCAAAAGCATTCCCAGAACCAACTGAAAACACATGCTCCACAGACAGAGCATAGGGACAGAACAACGCAATATCCATTTTTTGGGGAAGAGACCTCTGGCTTTGCTCAGGAAAAAGCCACCTTGATAGATGAGGATGAGAGCACAGTGCTCTCACCAGCAGACTAGGAGCTAGCGTGGACCGTTGTGGCTGTCTGCATATGAGAAGGACGGTACTGGCTATCACAACGGACTAGGAACTTGTGTGCCAACCAACCCCTTGTTAAAGACTCATCTGTCAGAGGAGCTACTTTGATGAGGTATCAAGGTCATGTTTTCCGAACCAAAACTGCCTCATGTGCTAAGACGCTTCCGTGGAGAGAGTGGGGACTGTTTCCCACCGATCCTCAAGAGCTAGTATCTCTGGCCGGTGTGTAGCTCAGTGGTAGAGCACTTGCCTAATACGAACAAGTCCTGGGTTTGATCCTCAGTGCTGCAAAAACAAATTTTAAAAAGAACTAGATTTTGCAAAACTCATATTTAGGAAAAACTCAGCATTTATTAATTCATCAGCACATATATACTACGTGAAAGGCACGCAAACAAAAAATAGAGCAAGCCAGAATGAAATTCAGATGGAGTCCCTGCCACCAGCAATTGCAAACCAGATGGAACAAATTTGGCAAGAATAACAAAACAGGGCCGGAGGGTTAGCTCAGTGGTTCCGGCACCTGCCTCAGAAGCGCAAGGTCCTGAGTTCGATCCCTGGTAACCACATAGAATGCTGGGCATGGAGACTCACGCCCACCAGCAATCAATACCACATACCACAGTGCCGGGCGTGGTGGCTCACGCCTGTCATCCCAGCACTAGGGAGGCAGAGACAGGAGGATTGCTGAGTTCGCGGCGGCTTGCCTGGGCACCATAGTGAGCTCAGGGCCAGCCTGAACTACAACGTGAGACTCTGTCTCAAAAAAAAGCAAAAAAAAAAAAAAAAAAAAGAATAACAAAACAGATAAATCGCCCACGAGAAGGGTGCCGTGAGAACTCGTCCAAGACCTCGAAGTCGGACAAGATCAGCGGACACCGGCAGATTCACAGAAGAGATTGTGGAACTGGAGGCGGATGGGTCTTTCAAAAGAAGCACAGTGCAGGCAGAGAGAAAAAGAAAAGCCACCTCCATCAGAGAGCACCGTGGGGTTCCTACCTTGTCACTGTTCATGGGAGCTAAAGATGCTGTAGCTCCACTGAGAACAGGGCAGGGAAGAGAGGAGGAGGGCAGGCGTTTTCTCAGCGGCAGCACAAGATGAAGCAACCAATCACGCTCGGCCGCGAGCAGGAAAATTGCGCTCACTGTCTGCCTGTTTCCCAAGGCCCTGAGGAGGAGTGCGTTCTTCCAGATCCAGACTCCTCCCACAGGTTTGGGGCACGTGATCCTGTCATTTCTGATTCGCCTGGGGCGGTGTCCACGGCTCCCATTTCTCCCACGGAATGTGGTCTCATAACAACACACTTCACGGCCTACAAGAGACGGTCACGTTCCACCAGTGAAGACCAAGTACAGAATAAGGTCCTCATCGCTTGCTTTGATTTGTCGTTTCAGGCAGGAGGCTACTTCAAAGTTTATTATCAATGTTTTACCTTCCTGCATATGAAAGATGGTGTCTTGTACACATTAAAGGACACTGCCAGAAAATTCCTGCTGCTTCAGTAGTGCATGCTCGCACTAAATGACTCTCATCCATTTACTGGTTCCTTGATCTCATTTTTCTAGTGATTTTTATGCCAAAGTTGTTGACCTTGAAAATTATGAGGCAATGTTACATCTTGGAAGCTCCTTACCTGTAAGTTTCCCAAAGCTGCTACTGCTCTCATGCCCTAAAGGGTAACATTTATGATTATAGGTAGTTTTTATAAAGAAAATGAAGAAACCTCTTTGGTGGTAGAAACAAAAGAACATCAATCATAAAAATAAAACAATAGGGTAACACATTTCCATGACAAAATGAAAAGGCAGTTGGAAATTCAATGGGCTTCTGGAAGGTCAGGTTGAAATGTAGTTTGAGTTTCTACAGAAGACGGCTGCTACTGTATGGATTTTGAGTGTCCTCCGAGGCTGTGTGTCAAAGGCTTGGTCTCCCTGTGAAGAGCCATGGGAGGTGGTGAACAGTGACAGGTGGGGACTATTGGAAGTTCTTTAGCTCTATGCATCCCTGAAAACCCCAGGACAACTCCCACCATTCCTCTGCACCTTTCACCTTCCAGTTTTACTCTTCCTCTTCTTCTTCTTCTTCTTCTTCTTCTTCTTCTTCTTCTTCTTCTTCCTCTTCCTCTTCCTCTTCCTCTTCTTCTTCTTCTTCTTCTTCTTCTTCTTCTTCTTCTTTCTTCTTCTTCTTCTTCTTCTTCCTTCTTCTTCTACTTTACTTCTTCTTCCTCTTCTTCCTTCCTCCCCTTCCTTCCTCTTCTTCCTCTTCCTCCTCTTATTCCTTCCTCTTCTTCCTCCTCTTCTTTCTTCTGAGACAGGGTCTCACTTTGTAGTTCAGGCTGGCCCTGAGTTCACTGTGTAGCCCAGGCAACCCTTAAACTCTCAGCAATCCTCCTGCCTCTGCCTCCCGAGTGCTGGAATTACAGGTGTGAGCCACCACACCTAGCATTGTGGTGTGTGGTGTTGATTGCTGATGGGCATGAATCACCACTCCTGACATCATGGTATGTGGTACCAGGGATCAAATTGGGAACCTTGCACTTTCAAGGCAGATGCCAGAACCACTGAGCTAAATCTCTAGCCCCCCAGTTTTACTCCTGAGATGATGTCCTGTCTCAGGTTCAAAATAATGGGACCTATGGGTTAGAAACCAAAACCTGTAAAACTGTGAGGCAAAATTAACCTTTTCTCTGTATAAATTGATTGTCTTGAGTACTTATAATAATAACCAAAAGTTGACTAATACTGTGACTGTCTATAAGTCTTAGATAAATGGACTTCACATCACCTGCTGGTAAAATTATAAAGAATGAACATGAGAAAAGTTTGCAAACATGGAAAAGAAGACACAAATCAGGAAGGGTCCACAGGGCATGTTTAAGAGAAGACTAAGTGACTTTCTTTTCATGTCAGGCTACAGAGCGTTTTCAACACCAGGATCTCAACTGTTTAGATTTTTTTCATGAAGTCTCTTTGTGGTGTTCATGGAGAGATGTTAGCTGGATGATCATATAGTTCTACAGGAATCCAATTTAGTCTAATAACTTACCCAAGAATACATACTCCTTGTGGATAGATGGTCCTGAAGTGTATGTGACCCTTCAGCTTCCCCGGAGAGGTGGACGCTGCTGGACCACTCTCTCATTCCAGAGGAGGCTTCTCGGGGGACTCAGGTCCTTGTCATTTCTACTACCCTACTCATAGATGCTCTCACTTCACCGGAGAAATTTGACATTACCATCCCTCCTTGGTGGACACCTATAATCCCAGAACTCTGAGAGACTGGGGCAGGAGGACTGCAAGTTCAAAGCCATCCTGGGCAATTTAACAATTTAGAAAGATCCTATTTCTAAATAAAATAATTAAAAAGGGCTAGAGACACTGGCTCCGTGTGAAATTCCTGGATTCAATCCCTGCCCTTAGGGAGTGTTATTTGGTAACAGAAACATATAGAAACAACACATCAGATGCAAGACAGAATGAGAGTATCCCTCATGCTTTATTAAACAGGGCTTCACTGTATCTGACAAGTACAATATTACATTTATTAACTTTAAGATAATGTTAAAGACCTTCAATAAATGATGATGATGATTTTAGGTTTGCAACAGAAGGTTTCACAACAGGATTAAATAAAGTGACAAGTTAAAAAGGGCTTGGGGTATATAGCTCAATGGTAAGCTCATTTTGACAGTGTATCATTTAAACATATTGTATTAACTAGAGATGTCGGTAGTTTTTTCTTCATACAGAAATAAACCCTTTGGTCAACTTGATTTTTCTAAAAAGCTGAATTAAGCAGTGTTTGCTGTAAAAGAAATCCAAAGAGAACTTCGCAATGATATTTGCGGGGTTGAATTCCACTTATAAGCAGCTTTCATGGGGACTGTGCAGGGAAACCTTAAAAGAAGCTTTGAAAACTGGTAAATGTACACATTATAAATTCAACTGCTTTCCCAGGCATTTTGCTGCTGTTCTAAAAGGCAACATATTTATTAATTTATGAAATGCTATATAACCAATTCAATAAAATGAGGAGGCTTCCAAGGGCAGCCAGGATGTGAACAAAGAATAAACATGCAGTCACCCTGTGCTGTGGGGGCAGATTGGCGGGGACAGAGGGCGTTGAGGCTAATGGTTCAACAGGGGACAGCAGAGATCAAGCAACCCAGCAAAATGTAGATGTCAGGACTGCAAAAGCAGCTTGAGATCCTGACAGAAAATAATTGCTACTTATTTGCATATAATTTCGTATATGTTTTATAAGTTAATTGAGGTCAAAATGAGCATAAATTCCCTTTGGCCCATTTATTTTCATCTTGTGTATCCCCAGTGCCTTCCAGCTTCTGTGGAAGGAAGTCATGGCGAAGCACTGAGGAAAAGAAAGGCGCTGAAGATGAGGAGGTCGCTCCACGGTGGAGCACTGGCGTGCCGTGCGTGACGTCCTGGGGCCAGCGCGCTGCACCAAAGAAAGAAACAAAAAAGAAATCCTCCTTGGCTCAGCGCAGGCCGGTGGCTAAATTTGTGTTCTACAGTTGTAATTTTGTTCCAGCATCTCTGGCCAAACCTTCCTCTTCTCTTGCACCCTCAGCTACCCCGTGCTGAGGACCAGGCCCAGGACCTGGCCAACGCCGAGCTCCAACCCAGCCTTCTCATCCCATTTTAACATGAAAATGCCAGACACCACGTTACCCCTCAGTCCAAGAATTGCTTTCACTCCTCGCGATAACCCTTTCTTTGCAGAGGATGAATCTGACAGGCAGAGAGGTTTCGTAATGTGTCGCGTCCGCCTCGAGCAGCAAGGAAGACACGACCCCATGAGAGTTCTTCCTCAAGCAGTTTACTCAGGAACCTTGAAACATCTTCTGACCCCGGGGAGAAACGCCCACAGGCTTAAGTACCCTTAGGTCAGCCAATCTCAGTGGGCTACGTGGGCAAAGCAGATAGGCTACTCTAATGCGGAAACAGGCACCTTGAAGCAAGCACAGCCAAATAAGGACTTGTTTACCACGGAGAGCGCTTGCCAGCAGACTGGCGGAAGGCGGAAACCGGCGCCATCTTAGGGGTGCGGTACATCGCAGCTCTCCACAGTAATGAGGCTGGGGCAGAATTCAAACTCAGTCCTCTGACCCCGAAGCCCGGACTTTAGGAGTCCAAGAGTCGTTCAGGCTTCAGCAGCTGAAGAGGTTCAGTAGCTAAACGTGCTGTAGGAAAGTGGTGGCTGTGGATGATTGGAGTCAGGTGCCTGTGGATGCGACCCGGAAGGCTGTTTTCTTTCTCCAGCCCCGCCTCTCTCCTCACTTCCAGGCTTCCATTAACCGAGCGGCTTTCACTCCACCCCCTTCCACCAGGCCGCACCTTGGAGGCTGTTGATTGTGGACTCAAACCAGGAACCAAAATTAACCTCTCCTCGTTAGGCTGCAGGTTTGGGGTATTTTGTCCCCGGGGTGAGACAGTGGCTAAATCAGTTCAGAAGTTTGAGCCTCAGGTCCTCCCTATTCAGGAATCCACCACTTGCGAAGCGGGAGGCAGCCCTCCGGGCACTCCCAGCCTTGTCTAATACATTTCTTCTACAGATGCTGAGCCCGTAAGGGCCAAGCATTGGGAATTAAGCTTAACTCTGCCCCTGAGATGGACAGGGACCTACATAAATCCACACTTTCCTCTCTCCTTAATCGTGAAGCAAAAACAGCTTTAATCCATATCAATGCTGGATAACTTCCAACTGAAAAACACTTTTCCCATCAGAAAAGTAAAAGACAAGGAGAACAGTGTGTATTATAGGTTTCTATTATGAAGAAGAAGGTAAAAAACCGTGCTAGATATATGTATGTACATGTTAACTAATCACACACATGACCGCAGAGGAGAGACCAGATTGGCTGAAAAGGGAAATGAACAGAGGAGAGGTGGACAAAGGGAGAGACATTCCACCAGGGGATGTCTTCTGTAGTCTTACTTTTGAGCCATATTAGTGTATTACCTACTCAAAAACCATACGTGTTGCTGGGCGTGGTGGCTCTCGCCTGTAATCCCAGCACTCAGGAGGCAGAGGCAGGAGGATTGCTGAGTTCGAGGCTTGCCTGGGCTACACAGTGAGCTCAGGGCCAGTCTGAACTACAAAGAGAGACCCTGTCTCAAGAAAAAAAAGAAAGAAATCCAAGAAAAGTATTGGATGAAAAATCTACTGAGAAGGCCAGGGATTTAGCTCAAGTGGTGGTGACACACCTACTTTGGAAGCACAAGTTCAATGTGGAAAATCTCCACCAAACTGAAAAGGCAGCTCTCACATACAAAGAAATCAGATTTAATCACGTTTCCAAGAACAAACCTCTCTCAGATGTACCTGTTTCTAAAATAGCTTTTTTTTTTTTTAACATATTCGCCTTAAGATATCTAAACCCTCACAAATCTAGCTCTTTGCTGAGGGTAAGGCTCAGTGGAATAGCACTTTCCTGGCAGTTAAAGGGGCCTGGTTCAATCCTAAATAAAAAAATACCTAAAATAGAAAAATAAACTATTTAATTAAACTTTCTTTTTCTTCTTTTCTTTTCTCTTTCTTTCTCTTTCTTTCTTTCTTTCTTTTTCTTTCTTTTTCTCTTTCTTTCTTTGTACTAAGGATTGATCCCAGGACCTCAAGCATACTAGGCTGGTGCTCTAACATCTTAGCCCTTTGAATTATTTTTTTCTTCTGTGAAATTGTAAGACAGGATCTCACTAAACTGCCCAGACTGGCCTCAAACTTGTAATTCCCTTGTGGGTCCTGAGTAGCTAGAATTAAACTCATGCATCATCAGCTCCTGCTCAACTTAACATTTTTTTGTCATTACTATTAAACAAAAAGCCCTCTGTCAACAGTATGGAGGACAGAAATATAAATAAAATATACAGGTGACAAATGCCCATAATCTCAGTACTCTGGAAGGCTGAGGCAGGAGGATCTCAAGTTCAACCATCCTCCTTAGCAACTTAGCCATTTAGTGAAACCCTGTCTCAAAATTTAAGAGTGGGGTGCTGGTAACTCTCTGTGAACATCCTGGCTTCAAGCCCTAGTATCAAAAAAGAATAGGCACACACCCGTTTCTCTGCCCTCAATAAATATGTTATCTAGTGAAGAAAGTAGACCCAGCAGGATGACTAGAATTGTGATTACGTTGTCCCAGAAAGGCCTCATTGATAATTAGGGGGTTTTGAAGTAATTACTTCATGGAAAGAAATTAAGTAGTTTTGTAAAGAGTAAATATGAGCATGCAAATTTAATTTATTAAAGAATAGGTATTGAAATTTCCTTTTTTATTTTTTCTTTAAAAAATGGGACCAGGGACCGGAGATTTAGCTCAGGGGTTCTGGTGCCTGCCTTGCAAGTGCAAGGTCCTGAGTTTGAACCCCGGTAACCACATACAATGCTGGGCGTGGTGACTCATACCCACCAGCAATCAATATCACATACCACAGTGTGGGGCGTGGTGGCTCACACCTGTAATCCCAGAACTCGGGAGGCAGAGGCAGGAGGATTGCTGAGTTCGAGGCTTGCCTGGGCTATATAGCGAGGTCAGGGCCAGCCTGAACTGCAAAGCAAGACCCTGTCTCAAAAAAAAAAAAAGGGGGACCAGACACAATAATCAGATACAAAATAGACAATATTCTTCATGCTTTATTAAACAGGCCTTCACTGTACCTCTAGCATGTATGGCATTATTTTTATTAACTTTGTGATAAAGATAAAAGACGTTCAGGCCAGAGATTTAGCTCAGTGGTTCTGGCGCCTGCCTAGCAAGCGCAATCCCTGGTTCGGTCCCTGGTAGTTACATACAACTATACTGGGAATGATGACTCAGGCCCACCAGCAATCAGTACCACACACCACAGTGCTGGGCATGGTGGCTCACGCCTGTAATCCTAGCACTCAGGAGGCAGAGGCAGGAGAATTGCTGAGTTCCAGTCTTGCCTGGGCTACATAGTGAGCTCAGGGCCAGCCTGAACTGCAAAGCGAGACCCTGTCTCCAAAAAAAAAAAAAGAAGATAAAAGACATTCAATAAATAATGATGATGGTACTAGGTTCACAGCAAGAAGTTTTAAACAGAATAAACCAGAATTAAAAATAGTTATTAGACATATGCCTTTAAAAGTCAAGAAAAAACAATTACTTTTTAAATAATTGTTTTCCTTTTGTTTTTTTGAGACAGGGACTCACTATGTAGTTCAGGCTGGCTTGAACTCACTATGTAGTCCAGGACTCCTGGAATCTACAGTGATGCCTCTGCCTCAGCCTCCAAGAGTGTTGGGATTACAGGCATGATACACCGCGCTTGGCTTAAGTATGTCCATCTTTTTTTGCACATTGCATGTATTTTACTCAAGGATATTTCATATGTAGCTAAAAAGATTGAAGTATTTGGAAGTTAAAAATAAGTTCTCTTTAAACAAAACTGCTCTCTTCCTCTCTCTCTCTCCATCTCTCTCCATCTCTATCTCTCCATCTCTCTCTCTCTCTCTCTCTCTCTCTCACTTTGAACAGTAAGATTAAGAGTGAAACAAATGTTAGCAGTCAACTTTAAACTTTTGCATATGGTGTCATTGAGGGAGTACCACCCACAATAACAAGACTACAATAAAACAGTGAATGCGAACATGGCGTGAAAGGGAAGAATTGTCTGTTCCCCTGGCGGAGGAATGTGGGTCGACCTTCTCCTGCCTCCCGACAGCTTTGTCTGAGTCG
>PVIC010044013.1:0-15166 GCA_004025085.1 Thryonomys swinderianus
GGTCCCAGATCTGCATCCTGCTTCCGGCCTCAAGCCCCCAGTTAGCGCCACTGGGTTTTCTGGGGATAGCCAAGGCCTTTATTTTCTCCTCTTTCTTCTGAATTAGATTCCCTAACTGCAAGAAATCAGGCTTCCTGGGAAGATCTGAGTTTGTTCATGCACTTAACCATTAACTGTTGCTCAGATAGGAGCTAGCTTTTCCTCCCTTTCCAGGAGGCACCCTGCAGTGCCCTTGAATGAACTAGAGCAAAAGTCCTCAGGTCCTGACCACATGTACTTTTCCCAACTTGTTTTACCCTGACTGTGCAGTGGTGAACACTGAATTCCACACATCTCCACTCAGCTGTGGGGCCTCTCAGGCTGGGAGGCACCTTGCCACAGAGCTGTCTTTGTGGCTTGTGCCCAGAGTAATTACGCAGGCTGGGTCATGCACGTTCTCTTTACCCTCTGTATTTCCAGCCTCAGGATCTGCCACCCCTGTAACAATTGGAGAGGTGTCTTAACCACAGGCTGGACGTGCCACTGCATGTCACTCTGCTCTCCAGGGACCTGCCAGGGATTCAGACATGCCTAGGCATGTCTGACACACCTCCTCACCCATAAAAATGCTGATATCTGCAAAGCTTACAAACACATGCAGGTTGATGTGCAGAAGTACCGAGTCCCAGCCTGTGCCAGTGGCAGACTTCCTAGGTTCTCTCACTATAGCTTTCATAAAGCCACATAAATGTCATTCTCCATTTTACATATCTGGGCCATAAAACTCCATGCTCCTGGCTACTACTTTTGCTTTTGTGATAGATTCCACCATTTAAAAAGATTCTACATTTTAGAATCAATGACTTTCTATTGACCTCACAACTCTTACTGGTTAACCTATGCTGTCTGACAGCATGAATAGGACAACCAGATGGTGATTATGCAATTTCCTTCATGCCATAGCTTTAACATAGTAATTATCTGAATAGTAGCTCAGATCAAGATCCAAACTCACCAAATCTGATCCAAAGTTTTAGGGTTGTCTTGCACACCACTGTCTTAGTAGTGCATTTAAGTAAACATAATCCCACCTTAAAAGGAAAAATAATTGGATAAAAACACAAACCTTTACCGAACTGTTCTTCTAGGACCATAAGACAGAGTCATATAACGTATCACATAGAAGGTGTCTCCTGAAAGCCCCTTTCAACAATTCTCATGATGTCCAGATTTTGATGTCGCATCAATTTCTTATAGGAGTGCTTAAAGTCTAAAGCTTTCTTATGTTTCCTCCTTTCTTGTCTCTTTTTTGTCCTCTGTCTCTCTCTCTTTCCCTCTTTCTTTCTGTCTAGGTTACTATATTCCTTTAGCCTTTCATCACACCTCCCTCTCTGGCCAACATAAAATCATCTTCCTTGGGGCTTTGCCCTTAGAAGGACCAGAAGAACAATTTTTTTCTGCAGCTATTCTATTTCAAGATAAGTAATAGATTTATATGTAGTTGTAAGAAACAATAAAGATTTATCTTCTATATGTTTCCCTAATTTTCCCCAATGACAAAATTTTGCCAAATAATAGCACAACTTCACAACCATGGTATTGTTATTGATAAAGCCAAGATGCAGAAAGTTACCATCACCACAAAGATCCCTCACATCGCCACACCTACCTTTCCTCCTTACCACCTTCCTCATCCCCTAGCAGCACCTAGTCTCCGTAAGTACAGTCATGCATAGTACTAGGCAGCCTTTGAGGATTGACTTTTTCACTTAGCAAAATCCTCCAGACTTGTTCAGGTTAGTGCATCTACTTGTATTAACAATTCCTTTTTACTGCCATATAGTGTTCCTTGGAAAGGATATACTACACTATGTTTAGCCATTCACCTTTGAAAGATACTTGGGTTGTTTTTAGTTTGGGGTCATTATTAGTACAGCTGCTGAAAGTATTTGGTATCTGTTTTCAAGTGAAGCTGCTTCATTTCTTTGGGATGAATACCCAGGAGTGAAATTACTAGATCATATGGTAGTTGCATGCTTGATTTTTAAAAAAGAAATATATAACATTTTTTTCTGAATGGCTTTACCATTTTCCATTCCCATCAGTGACACATGAGTGACCCAGTTTATCTGCATCCTTGTCAGTATTTGGTTATGTAACCACTTCTCTTTTAGCCATTCTGATAGGTGTGTGATAACATCTCATTGTCATTTTAATTTGTGCTTCCTTGATATCAATAGTGTTAAATATCTTTCCATGTGCTTATTTGTCACCTGTACATCTTCTTCAGTAAATGTTTCTCCATATATTTTCCAACTGGATTGTTTGCTTTATTACTGTTGAATTTTGACTGCTCTGTATATATTCTAAATACTAGTCCTTTCTCATATACATAGCTTAGAAATATTTTTGCCAATTTGTCTCTGGTTTTTCATCCATTACACCAAACAAATATTTTTTAAAAATTTTATAAATTCCAATTTATCAAGTTTTTGTTTTTATAGATTATATGGTTGGGATCAAACCTAGGAAAACTTTGCCTAGCCTTAGACAGCAAACATTTTTTCCTGGGCCTTTTTTAAAAATTCCACTGCTGTTTAAGTTTAAACTATTTAAGTTTATGATCCACTGCTATTTTTTTTTTTTTTTGAAGAAAAGGGTCTCACTTTGTAATTCAGGCTGGTCCTGAGTTCACTATGTAGCCCAGGCAAGCCTCAAACTCAGCAATCCTCCTGCCTCTGCTTCCCGAGTGCTGTTTTACAGGCCTGAGCCACTATAGCAGGCATCATGGTATGTGGTATTGATGGCTGGTGGGCATGAGTCACCAAGCCTAGTATTGTTATATGTGGTTACCAGAGATCGAACCAGGGATCTTGCCCTTGCTAGGCAGCCACCAGAGTTACTGAGCTAAATCTCTGACCCCAGTGCTAAATTTTTTGTAAGATCTGAGGCTTAAGCAGAGTTTCACACTTATCGTGTCCCCCAGTCCCAGTGCCATTAATTGAAAAGCTGTCTTTGCACCATTAAACTGACCTTGAATTTTTGTCAAAAAATGAGTTGATAATAATCATATGAGGCTACTTCCATATTCTGTGTTCCCCTGATGTATGTGCTTGTTTTTGCTAATATCACACCGTTTTGGATGTTATGGCTATATAATAAATCTTGAAATTGAGCAGATGGATTCTTCTTAACTTATTCTTCTTTTTCACAATTGCTTGAGGTATTCTAGTTCTTCTGTCTGGCCAATATCAATTTTAGAGTAGTCTTATCTGCATCTTTAAACATTCTGCTGAAATTCTGAGAGGAATCATGTTAAAACTGGGTATCAACTTGAAAAGAACTAACAATTTTACTATGTTGAATCTTCTAATCTGTAAACATAACTGTATCTCTTACTATTTGCATCTTGTTTGATTCCTTTCATTAACATAGGGATATCTATTTCCCTTTTTAGCAATTATAAATGGTTCTGTGTTTTTAATTTTGGTGGCCATGTGTTCAATACTAGAATACAGAAATACAATTTTTGTATATATGTTTTTATTGTGCCCTTGATAAACTTATTTATTAGTTCTAGAAGGTTTTTTGGTTTTATATCATTTTAGATATGTATATTTCACTGGATTTTATATAAACAATCATGTAGACAATCATGTCATCAATAGATAGGAGCATTTTTATTTTCTCCTTTCCAATCTATGCTTTTATTCCTGTTTTCCTCCCATGCTACTCTAGTACTGACTAGAACTTAGCACTTAAAAATAGAGCTGGGAAAACACCCTTGCCTTGATCCTGTTATTAGAAGGAAACAGTCTTTTTCCAGTAAATTAACATTAACTGGGGTTTTTTATAGATAGATAGTTTTATGACATTGAAGCTATTCTCCTTTATTATTTTTCTTACTGAAAGCTTTTATCACAGATGGGTGTTGTCAAATGTATTTTCTGAAATGACTGATATGATCATGTGCGTTTCCTCTTAGCCTGTTAATATGATAGAACAGTAGGTGATTTTGAATACTGAGCCATCTTTGTTAGATGCCTGGAATAAATACCACCTCATCATGGCATGTAATTATTTTCATGAACTGCCAAATTTAACCTGCTAATATTTTGTCAAAGGGTTTATGACTTAGAATTTAATATGGTGGGCATATTACAGGACTGGAATATAGCAGGAGTAGGTAGAGTAACATGGTAGTAAAACAATGAGAGAGAGAGAGAGACCGAGAGGCAGAGATCCCATTAGTGATACTAAGAAAGAAACAGCAGGGAGGCAGGAAGAGGACCCTAAAGAGGAACAATTAGAAGCAAGAGAATTGTCTTGGAAACAATGGAAAGGAAATTTTCAAAAACAGAAATTACCACTGCATTAAATTTTGAAGAAAAGTCATAGTGAGACGACAACTGTTAAGCTCCTTACTTTAGCCTTTCTGAAGCCTGAGAACCTTTTCCAAAATAGCTGCAGCATGGCACCAGGCAGAGCTTGGATGTGAAGCAGGAAATGTGAAGGGAGAAAGTGGGGAGAGCTAGTGTGAACTTCTTTCTCAAAGCCTGACACCCAGGGAGGGAGAGAGCTAGGAAAGGAGCTAGTTGATGCAGTCTTGTGTTTGTTTGGGGGGGGGTGAAGGTAATTTCAGTATGCTTACACTATAAAGGGAAGGAGCCAGCAGGAAGGAGCAATTTGAAGACACTGGGGAAAGAGTGACTGACTGGTGGACTAAGAGTAAGGGGTCAACAGTCAATCAGGAGCACAGAGAAGGGTTGGTTTTTGAGTCTAAGTCCAGACATCTGGTCTTAAGAATCTGGAGAGATGGCAGTGAAGATGGGAGATGGTACAGTAGATCTCCAGGTGAGGAATGGAAGGAGATGGAGTTGCAGGTGCTTACTGCAATTGTCCTGCAAAAGTAGGTGGAAGGTCCTCTGCTGGGATAAGCTTGGAGGTTGAGTAGGGATATTAGAGAGGATGTCAAGGACTTGTAGAGAGAAAAGGTGCTCATTGCACACAAGACCAAGAGTTGTCAAAAGAGTCTGACAACTCACCTCAAGGTGCATGTGTGGCACCTGCAGTGGTAGCCCCATGCTAAAAACTGAGATGGTTTTCCAGCTGAATTCACAGGTCAGTCTCAACCATATTATAATTTGTGGTGTGTGAGCCAGAACAGGCATAAGTTCTTGGCAAAAGAAATAGTCATTTTGGTGATGGTCCTTCAGTGTAGAGAAAAAAATGTTAATGTGAGATTTGGTCTGTAAGTCATCCATTTGCAAATACCACTGGTAACAAGCTTGCATGGTTTGAGTTGTATAATTATTGTGGAAAAGAGAAAAGAATTCCATGAATTGCCTATATTTCACTGTTTGGGCACAACATCAACTGAGGTCGGGTAATAATAAGCAGTCCTGCTAGCAGCCTTATTCCTCTAATTATCTCTTATGCTGCTGGGACAATGCTCCTCTTTATGCCACATGCAGGCCTGGCCTCTGTGATTGTAGGAAATCCTGCCAACTCAGCACTTGGCTTGATGACCCTAGGGTTCTGAGGCCACATCATCAGAGACAGCTGGTGCCATGGACACATCCTCTGTCTTGGTCCCCACATGATGACCATTGAAAACCCTAGAGTGGGGATCACTGAGGAATCCCACTGAGTCCATGCAGAGCCTCAGGGAGGGCAGGGCTGACGTCAGGCTGGGAGGTAAGAGGCTCAGAGCCAGAGAAGGCAGACTGTGTTCCAGGATGTGACAGTTTCTGTGGAGAGATGTATAGCCCTTTCTGTGGAGAGTGTGGCTGAGACTCTAGAGTTTATGCATTATTCAGGAGGTTGCCAAGAAAGGATGAGATGGCAGAGGGAAAAACAACAAACTGTACACTTACAAAATGAAATTTCCATTGTGGCACAGAATTCTATTTCAGTGAAATCTTGAACCCCCAAGTCAGTCCAGGAGTAAGAAAAGCCCTGTGTGTTCCGTTTCATCCCAAGCATCGTGAAGAATTCACCCTTGGTCCAAAGGGGATTTTATCATCTCTCTCTTGTACAAACAAAGGAACACAAATGGCATTTAACAGGTGTTGTGGACCACCTTCCTGAATAGGCCTTCCTTAATCTGCACAACAGCCCAGGATTCAAACACCAGCACTGGTGTTTTGCAGAAAGTGAGGTCAAAGGAGGTAAGAAATTTACCTGCTACTACCTAAACAGCAGTGAGGGACCTGGGACGAAGATCCAGGTTTTATGACATGGAAACCTATTGGTGTCCTTCTTATTACATCCCAAGAAACCTGCAAAGCAACATGCTTTTCTTCTTTCTGTCCTATTCAGACAGCATAAGAATTTAGCTCAAGACAGAGTGATGTCATAAGGCAAATGGGCATTTACTCAATGACTGAGGTGGGTGGGACTGAATACCATCCCTGGGTGAGTGGGGGACGGTTTTCACTTCTGCAGGTTTGCAATGAGCGCAGCTCACTGTCTTTGAACTTGGTGCTCGCTGCCTGGAGTATCCACTTTATACTTGTTCTTATGCTAAGTGAGGAGAGTTACTACATCTTTTACATATTTAGAACCAAAATCAGGACACACAGTCTAAGAACAACACTCTTCCGCTTTATAAATATGTACAAGTAAAGGGAATAAGAATTAAAACACATATTTACAAATGTAACACATGATGTTAACGGAAGGGTTTGTGATTATGAGATCTCTGGCTGAACAGCATCATGCTCAGGATGAGAGAATCATCAAGACATCCTTGCAGAACAGAATTGTTATTACTGAGCTGCACAACAGGCTGGCACATAGATAGGACCTTGACAGAGGATTTCCTGGCCCTACTGCAGTTGAATTATGGAAGTATAAAAGCATTTTCCATAACATAGTACTAGATATTATAGAATAACATAATATATGTAGGTGACATGTTGGAAAATTTCCTTCAGAAATCATGCTAATTCTTTTAGGAATTGAGTCTCTTTGAAGGTACTGAGGTTTTTTTTCTTCAATCCACTCTCTGGGGTTTGGTATTTATCTACTTGGGATATAGGCTGCACATCCCACATCTCACTCGAGTGTCAGAATGGCATGTACCCTACAATCAGTTTAGAACCCTTAGCAAAGACCTCATGCTGTGACCAGGGCATGACCCACGTGCCTTGTTAGGTCAGCTTCCACTACTGAGGCCTGTCTATTACCATGATGCTCATTAGTACTTTCCAGACCACACAGTGATTCCCTCTGTTACTATTTCTTCCAGAGATGGTATTCTTCCTCGCCCTTGCCAATAACAGGAATGCCTCCTTAGAATATTGCTCCATTGTGGAGCATGGCTCTATAGCTCCATATCTTTGTTTTTTTGTTTTTTTGTTTTTTGAGACAGGGTCTCGCTTTGCAGTTCAGGCTAGCTCTGAGCTCACTATGTAGCCCAGGCAAGCCTCGAACTCAGCAATCCTCCTGCCTCTGCCTTCCGAGTGTTGGGATTACAGGTGTGAGCCACCACGCCCGGCACTGTGGTATGTGGTATTGATTGCTGGTGGGCGTGAGTCTCCACACCCAGCGTTGTATGTGGTTACTGGGGATTGAACTCAGGACCTTGTGCTTGTGAGGCAGGCGCCAGAACCACTGAGCTAACCCTCCAGCCCATACAGCTCCATATCTTCAGGCTCCTCACAGAACCTTTCTCCTACCTCCTACCTCAAATAGTTTTCCCAGGGAAATCTGAGGTAGCTGGGTGCTACCCGGAAAGATGAAAGCTTCCTGGAGAAGACTCGTCTCCCCAACACAGCGGTTGGGAAATACTGTATTTGTGGCTGTGTGAGGCACCTAGACGGGTGAATCTGAAGACACTTGCACATGACATGGTGCGCCCAGTTTGGCGTAGGGAGATGGGCAAGATGGTCAGCAGATGCAGAGGCTTTGTCCTTGGGACATGAAAAATAAGTGTAGCACAAAACCGAAAAGCGGTGCCTTCACCTCAGTAGCAGATGGTAGCTGGGGAGCAAGATGACACCAAGCCCTTACAAACAAGTTGTACCTCACAGAAGCCAGGGAGGTTAGAAGGTGGCAAACAAACCATTCTAGCAGTTCCGCTCGAGATCATCAGCAGACAGATATGGTTTTACTTCTCTCCTTCAAATCTGGATGATTTATAAATTTTTTTCTTGCCTAGTTGCCCTTGATAGAATGTCCAGTACAATGCTCTGAATAAAAGTGGTAAGAGTACACATTCTTGTTTTGATCACTTGATGTTAGTTGTGAATTTTTCATAGACGTCTATTAGTCAGTGTTCTCTAGAGAACCAAAACCAGTGAGATATATTCATAGATATAAAGAGATTTAGTATAAGGAACTGGCTCATGCAACTATGAAGGTCAAGAAATCTTAATACCTACAGTCCACAAGCCGGAGACCCATGAGAACTGATGGTATATTTCTTGTCCAAGTCCAAAGACCTAAGAATCAGGAGAGTTAATGGTGCAATTTCCAGCTGAAAGCTACCAGCCTTGAGACCCAGGAAAGGCGGATGGTTCAGTTCAAGCCCAAAGGCAGATAATGCCCCACTACAAGTATCCAGGCAAAGACATGTTCCTTTATGTTCAGGAGGGGCCACCTTTTTGTTTTCTTCTGGTCTTCACCGGACTGCATGGGGCTTGCCCTCATTAGGAAACCTGTTTCCATAGTCTATCCAGCCAAATGTTAGTCTCACCCAGAACACCCCCACAGTCACACTGAGACAGGCACAAAACTCTGGGAGCAGTGTTCAACCAAATACCTGGGTAGCTCGTGTCCCCTCAAACTGACGTATAAAATCAGCCATCACAGACACTCTTTGTCAGTTTTAGCAAGTTTTATTTTATTCCTAGTCTGTTGAGGTTAAATGATAGCAGTATTATGAAGTAGAGCTGGATTTTTGTCAAAGTCCTTTTCTGCATTGGTAGAGGTATACACATTTTTCTTCTATTTTACTAATCAAATGAATTTTTTAATATATCAAACTAACATTTTATTCCTAGGATATGCCCTACTTTATTATGGGTACAATCTTTTTATGTCTTGCTGAAAATCTTTTTTATGTTGTCATTGCTTATTTTTGAAAAATATTTTAAAATATTGGTGTTAATTTTTCTTCAATACTTGGTAGAATTCACCAGCGAAGACATCTGGTTCTTGGGTTTCCTTCACAGGAAATATTTCATTTTACTGGTTCAGTCTCAGTCTATTCAGGTTTTTTATTCAATCTCAAGTCACTTTGGAACTTGGCATCTATCTAGGAATTTTCCCAGAGACTTAGGGTAGATGATGTGTTGGTAGACTATTGTTCATGATACCCTCTTGTGATGTTTTTATATTTAAGGTTTATAACATTATCCCTACTTTTCTGAACTGAATAATTCAGTCTTTTTTCTTTTTTTTTGGTGGAGGTATGGGGATCGAACTTGGACCCTTGTGCTTGCAAGGTAGGCACGGTACCACTGAGCTAAACCCCAGCTCTTTCTCTCTTTCTTTCTTTCTTTCTTTCTTTCTTTCTTTCTTTCTTTCTTTCTTTCTTTTTTTCTTTCTTTCTTGATCATTCTAGTTAATGTTTTTTTTTTAT
The DNA here is from genome assembly GCA_004025085.1 of Thryonomys swinderianus. NCBI lineage: Eukaryota > Metazoa > Chordata > Mammalia > Rodentia > Thryonomyidae > Thryonomys > Thryonomys swinderianus. The sequence continues at coordinate 9,569 of PVIC010044013.1, forward strand.
CTTTTCAAAGAGTTAATTTTTAGTTTTGTGGATTCTTTATATTCTGGTCTCTACCTCTGTTTAGCTCAGACCTAATCTTGCCTACTTTGTGTTTGGTTTAGTCTTCTAGTTTCTGGTAAAAGTTAGACTACTGATTTATGATCTTTACTGTTTCTTAATGTGGCATTTGTACCTACTAATATTTCTCTGAGCACAACTTTCACACTATCCCATACATTTTGGCGTATTTTAATTTTATTACTGTAAAGGCATTTTCTAATTTCCCTTGTGATTTTTTAATGTAGTTATTTGTTAACTTGTACCTATTTGTGAATCTTCAAGATTTTTAAAAATAAATTTCTAATTTAATTTCATTGAGGTCAGAGAGCATACTGTGTATGACTTCAAACTTTTGAAATTTATTGAAACTTGTTTATACTCTTTTCTGGGGAATACTGCCATGAACTTCAGAATGTGTGTTCTGCTGTTGTTGGGTGACATGTTCTGTGGATGCCATATAGCTTTAGTTTGTTAATGGTATTATTCAAGTCTTCTGCCTCCTCAATTAACTACCATCTAGCTGTTCTATCCCATTACCAAAAGTGGGATATTAAAGTCTCCAACTGCTAAGTTGAATTCTGTCTATTTTTGTTTCATATATTTTGGGGTGTTTTTGTTCGGTTCACATATAGGTGTTGTTTTTTCTTTGTCTTCAGTAACAATTTTGGTGCTGATGATAATTTTGTCTGAGATTCTATGCCTCTTTTCCTTTGGTTATTCTTTGCATGATGTACCTTTTCCATCTTTTACTTTTAGCCTGTTTGTGTCTTTGAATCTGAAATTACTCTCTTGTAAACAGAACATAGATGGACCATTTAAAATCTATTCTACTAGTACTCACCATTTTTTTTTTTTGAGACAGGGTCTTGCTTTGTAGTTCAGGCTGGTTCTGAACTCACAATGTAGTCTTGGCAAGCCTCGAGCTCAGCAGTCCTCCTGCCTCTGCCTCCCAAGTGCTAAGATTACAAATGTGAGCCACCATGTCCAGCACTGTGGTATATGGTACTGGGGATTGAATTTGGGACCTTGCACTTGCCAGGCAGACGCTGGAACCACTGAGCTAAATCCCTGGTCCAGTACCTATCTTTTAATTAGAGAATTAAATCCATTTATATTTGATGTAATTGCTGATAAGGACTAAAAGAGCAACCACTAGACACCATCCTGAGAGTTTTTCTATATATCTTTGTTTTTCTCAGAACGAGGTATTGAACTCAGAGCCCTGCTCTTACAAAGCTGGTGTGTGTCACTGAGCTAAATCCTTGGCTTTCTATATATTTTATGCTGTTTTTGTTGTTTTATTTCTCTATTATTCGCTTCTTTTGTGTTAAATGGGTATTTTCTAGTGCATCATTTAAATGCCCTTGATATATCCCTTACTATCTATTTTTCTGTTATTTTCTTAGTGGTTACCCTAAGGATTACATTTAACATCCTTTTTTTTTTTAGACTGCATTTCATTCTAGTTTTCCTCAGGTGAAAAAGTGGTTGCATATTAAAAATGTAACAAAAGCAGCTAATGCTTTCATAAAGAATATTATGTTAGGGACCCCACCCACCTCCCCCATATTTTGAAAACAAAATAACATTTCCTATAGCCAGCAACTTTTTAAAAAAATGTTACATATACTATTCTCAAGGCCCATCTGATGATCTATTTTATATCACAGTAGGTATCAAAGTATGTTTACATATGATTTCTTCAGGACCCCTCCCCTTTCTGAATTCCAAATGGAGGAACGGAAAGAGCAATAGAAAGACTGGTGATCCATATTCTATCTTTGGCAAACTTATACAAGCACTACTGAAAATGTAATGTAAAAGAACTGTAAACTAGGAACTTCTTCAGTTTATGAAACACCATTCAGGACTGCTGCTTCTTGAGTGTTTTCTTCTTTTAAGGTATTAATCTTTTCTTCTCCTGCAGTATGCTGTACCTTAGGAATTTCATCGCCAGAAGCACTAGTGGGGCCATTTATTGCCTTTTCTGAAGGACCATACTCTTCAATCACATCTTTTACCTGGCCCATTTTCATTAACTGAAGCTGCATCAGATTCAGTCATTCCATCCATCAGAACAGCATCTTCATCAGTCCTTCATCTATGAGACCGCCTAAGACAGTTAGTACTGTGATGAGATTCACTGGCCTCTGTGTCTTCTGTCTGGTCTGATTCTGTACTATCAAGTAAGGTGTATGGATTGCTGTCTGGATCATTCAGCACAGAACTGATGCAGGATTTGCCATCACGTGGTCCATCTCAACCTCGACCCCCTGAAACACTTTGGCTTCTTCCTCCTGGGCGTCTCCTGCCATCACGCTGACGTCAGCTCTCTCGATCATCTTCTCCTGCCAACAACCAATCACTCAGCTCATCTTTGCATTCAGATTCTGTTTCAGAGGGGTTAGACAGCTCAGAATTTGTACCATAACCAGAGGTGTAATTAGGGCCCCAATGACCACTATAAGACCTCTTCCACTATAAGACCTAGAACCAATCTGTCAGAGCTGTTCATCAATCTGTAGATGCTCCATTCTTAGCTGTTCCATTTCCTTTAGATAAGCAATATCTAAAATATTCTAAAAGGACTGGATCATTTCCAATGCTTTCTTTAGTGCCAACAAATACAAATGGAACCATCCCATCTTCTCTAGGTAACTTATTTTCATTGTCTCCTTCAATTCTCACCTGAACAACACCCAATTTGTCCACTATTTCTTGAATAACTTTGCCGTTTTTCCCAATTACTTTCCCAACAAGATTCCTAGGAATCTGAATAAAATCCTCCATAAATTCCAAGACACCTCTAGCCCTTTTTTACAGCATTAGCACTCTCTCCATAGATTCTAAATGTTCCAGTATCTTCTTCTAGCTCAACGGCGGTAACTCCAGGAACCTTTCTAGCTTGTGGTATATTACTACCATGTGTTCCTATTGCCAGGCCCATTAAATCTTCTCTCACAATAAATTCCTCAGGAAAAGCTGCTGCAAGTTGTTTTGTGCATTCTAAATGCTTTCTGGACATAAGCATCAACTTTGTATGAATACTTCACAAATGCGTGTCACTTAAAATGTTTACTCTCTTCACTGTTGCTTCACTAGCAGACAGTATCATTAGCTGTGTAGTTTCTGGGTGGTAAAATATTCTGCATGCTCCTACTGCTTTCTTAAAATCTTTATGTGCATTTTCATTAGCACACACCTCTCTCAAATCCTTGGGAACAACCACTGTGCATTTAAAGAAGGTATTATTTTTGACAGTTTTATTTTGATTGACAGGTCCAAGTCGTTCAAATGTGACTATTTCATTGTAAGTGGCATCGCAAGCAGCATATTCAATGACATAAAATTCTCCTTTCATCATCCAAACTTTAGCTAACTACCACCTGCATGGTTCTTGGTCATTTGCTCTTGAATATACTTCTACTTCATCTCCTTCACTGATTTTTTTTTTTTTTTTTTGAGACAGGGTCTCACTTTGTAGTTCAGGCTGGCTCTGAGCTCACTATGTAGCCCAGGCAAGCCTCGAACTCAGCAATCCTCCTGCCTCTGCCTCCCGAGTGCTGTGATTACAGGTGTGAGCCACCACGCCTGGCACTGTGGTATGTGGTATTGATGGCTGGTGGGTGTGAGTCTCCACGCCCAGCATTGTATGTGGTTTCCGGGGATCAAACTCAGGACTTCAGGTTTTGCTGAGGTTCCTTGTAGAGGAGGAGCCATTTCTCTCCTGCTGCTTTTCAGATTCTCTTTTTGTCTTTGGCCATAACAGTTTGATTAAAATGTAAATAGCTTGAGTTTAATCTTCTGGAAAGGCCCCAAATTTGGATGTGTAAATTAATTCATCAAATTTGGACAGTTTGGGCCATTTTTCTTCACTTTTTCCATCTGACCCTTTTCCTCCTGCTTCTTCCAGAACTCCTATTATTCATAGGCTGGTATGTTTGATGGTATCGTACAGGTCTCTGAAGCTCCATTCATTTTTAATTTTTTTTTTTGGCTTTTCAAAATGCATATGCCAATTAATTTAATTTCAAGTTTTCCAGTTCAGTCTGCTCAAATATGTTGTAGAAATTGTCTGAACTTTTCACTTCACTTATTGTACTTTCCAATCTTCCTGTTTGGTTGTTTTTAACTTCCTTACTGGTGTTCTCTATTTGATAGGGTACCAGTCTCACGGTTTTCTTTAGCTCCTTGAGTGTATTATAAATAGCTGATTTTGTCTAGTCAGTCTGATGTCTGGGAGTCCTCAGAGATAGTTTTTACTAATTGCATTTCTCCTATTTGCCAACAGGCTATAGTTCCTTGTTTCTTTGTATGTACCATAATTTTTGTCTGAAAATAAATTATTGTAAATTATAGCATGTAGAAATTCTAGAATCAGATTCTCCTTCTGCCCCAGGCTTTACTGTTGTGACTGGGAGTTTTCAATTTTTTAGTGACTCTTCCTCCTCCTCCTCCTCCTCCTCCTCCTCCTCCTCCTCCTCGTCCTTCTTCTCCTCCTTCTCCTTCTCCTCCTTCTCCTTCTCCTTCTCCTTCTCCTTCTTCTTCTCCTTCTCCTTCTCCTTCTTCTTCTTCTTCTTCTTCTTCTCCTCTTTGTAGTTCAGACTGGCCCTGAACTCACTATGTAACCCAAACCAGCCTCAAACTCACAGCAACCCTCTTCCCTCTGCATCCTGAGTGCTGGGATTACAGTTGTGAGCCACTATGCCCAACATTATGGTATGTGGTACTGGGGGTCGAACTCGGGACCTTGCAATTGCCAGGCAGATGCTGGAACCACTGACTAAATCCCTGGCGTTATTTAGTAATTTTTCTGAACTAATCCTGTAAAATCTATATTCTTTGGTGTGTGTAGCCACTGAATTTTCTGCTCAGTTAGCTTAGTAGTCAGGTGATTGTGGAGAAATTTCCTACATTTGGAGCTAATAATTCTTCCAGTTTTGGCAAGGTCTCTGGGTGTATATTGATCCATGCGTTTAACATTTAGCCAGACTGTTGACAAGTCTGCCTTAGCTTTCACTTCCTATTTGTGCAGAGCTTTGAGGTCAGCTTTAGATGAGATTTTAGGGTCTTCTGTAGTCTTTTTTGAGCATGTGCATAGTGCTGGGCTTTTTAGGTCCTCAGGAATATGGCAGAACAGTTAAAGGGATATGTTCCTGTACTGTTCATGTTAAGTTTATGGCTAGTCTGTTGTTCATCCCAAATGTTATTCATGCTTCAGGAAGTTAGTTATACTGTTAAACATTCAGCATAGACTTCTCCTCATGAAAAGGGTGCTCTTAATGCTGGATGAATTTGAGTGAGGTCGAAGAATGACGATTTTTTAATGGGCTCTTCCAGGGAACAACTAGATTTTTTAAAAATTGAATTCTTTATTGGTACAATTTATATACATCTCAAAATCACATATAACATTGGGAAATTTGTACCAGTATATGCCACAAGTTAATTCTCATTTTTACCCATATCCCTACCCACTCCCCCCTTCTCCCCCCTTTATACATGCTCTTTTATTTTCTTTCTGTATCATATTTATTCCTTCCCCTCATCACATTCCCA
>PVIC010044014.1:0-15188 GCA_004025085.1 Thryonomys swinderianus
AAAAAAAAAAAAAAAAAAAAAAAAAAAAAAAAAAAAAAAAAAAAAAAAAAAAAAAAAAAAAAAAAAAAAAAAAAAAAAAAAAAAAAAAAAAAAAAAAAAAAAAAAAAAAAAAAAAAAAAAAAAAAAAAAAAAAAAAAAAAAAAACCCGAAGCTTTAAGTAACTATATTGCAGTGACAAAGTAGGTAATTCACATTTGAATGAAGAGAAAAACAAGACAGTGTGAAGTAGTGTAAACATCACCGCAAAACAATCAAAACAAGAACATTAATATGTTGCCCAGATGTTTTCTCATTGAAAGTTCTAGGACTCGTGAATCATCAGTTTTCTGGAGGCATTTTATTACAAAATATAAATCTTCAGTGTTTCTTTTGAACTCTCCGATGCTTAGTGGATTTTCAAAATTACAATTTAATTGAAAGGTACATATTAATTGCAAACCCAACTTTTAGAAAATACAAAAAGAGACAGGAAAAAAATAAAAATAAATAAAAGTAAATAATGGGAAGCCAATTACTTCGAGATAACTTCTGTCAACAGAATATTTTCTTTTGGTCTTTTGTGTGTGTATAAATATTCTTTGCAAACACGATTTCTCTGGTTGAATGGCGTGTCATCATATGAACCTAATATGATTTATGGGACCATCCCCTTGACAGAGAACTGCTTGTTGATCTTTTCCTTATTGTTTGTGGATGTTTCCATACTGATTTGTGCATACCAGTAACTCATTTTCATATTATGGTGGGAAAGATGGCACAGAAAAACAGAAACTACCTAACCTTCCCAGGGAAAGAATTTGGAGCAACAAAATTCCATAAGAAAATTTTGAGATACTTGCAGTGACTTGCAAAGAATTGTTAAGTAGATATGAGTTTCCTGGTTGTACTTCATAATTTAATGCACAATTAATAAAACTTTGTGTAGGGGCTGGAGATATAGCTCAGTGGTTCTGGCGCCTGCCTAGCAAGCACTTGGTTCCTGGTTTGATCCCCAGTAACCACACAGAACAATACCGGACGTGGTGACTCACACCCACCAGCAATCAGTACCACATACCACAGTGCTGGGAGTGGTGGCTCAGGCCTATAATCTCAGCACTGGGGGAGGCAGAGGCAGGAGGATTGCTGTGAATTTGAGGCTTATCTGGGCTATATACATAGTGAACTCAGGGCCAGCCTGAACTACAAAGTAAGACCCTGTCTCAAAAAAAAAAAAAAAAAAAGGAAGCGGACAGGTGACACTTCAAGGACTTCGGGCACAACAGATATCAAAGGATGGGAAGTTGCCCCTGCTTGTTTCCCTTTTGGAATACGACTATCAACAATCATTAAAACTGATTATTTTTTCAAATCTGTGATTCCCAACCATTTGGAGATATGACCATTACTAGATTTAATAAAACTTTTAATACTTTCCTTTAAGAAATTCATTTATAAATACAAGAAATATTTCCAAGGGCATATAAATAATAAAGAGTATGTGGATATGCAATTATTGATGTTATTATTAATTAATTTTTATTAATAACATTATTAATAATTTTATTGTTATTTGGGGAAACTCCTTAATATTAGGAAATGTCCTCATACTTTGCCAAATTTAACAAAATGAATAATTGGAAAAAGAGAGGAAAGATGACCATTATAATTGTTATGAATCAGAATGTTAAATACTACATGGAAAATTAAAGCAGACTTAAAAAGAAAGTTAACAAAATAAACTTATTTAAAATTGGTGGCCATTTTCCCCTTGATTCTTCCTCAGGACTTAGATGCATTAAATATATTTGTACAGTATATTAGGATTTAATAGCATATATTTGTAGATTTTAAAAATCATTTGTTCTGAACTGAGGAAACTTGATCTTTTTTTTAGTTTGTTTTTATCTTTATTGGTACATTGTATGTACATATCATGATCATACTTAATATTGGGAGTTTATACCAGTGCATGCCATGATTTAATTCTCATTTTTTCCCACTCCCCTACCACCCCACAATCCCCAACCCCTAAAAACATAGCTTTGTTTCCCTTTTTTTATTAACATCACATTTTTCCTTTACCCCTCATTACTCACCCCTCCACCACATTTCCCTTTGAATAATTTCACAATATCCATCGTACATACTAGAACTCATTAACATCTTCAGTTACTCATACCAGAGAACAGATACAATATTTCACAGCTGTGACCTATTATTTTCTATGAGTATGTCCTGAAGGTACATCCATTTGAGTAGAAATGACTCAAACTTATCCTTCTTTAAGGTAGAGTAATACTCCATTTTATAGAAAAACCACATCTTCTGTACCTAGTCTCCAGTTGGTGGGCATCTGGGTTGTTTCTAACACTGAGCTATCACAACTGAGCTGCTATGAACATGGGTGCTTATATGTCATTATGAAATGATTCTTTTAATTCTACTGTGTATATTCCTAGCAGGGTCAAATGGGACCTCTAATCCTAGTTTTTAAGGAATCTCCACACTGATTTCCACAGAGGTTGTGCCAGTCTACATTGCCACCAACAGTGGAGAAGAGTTCCTTTTTCTCTGCAGCCTCACTAGCATTTGTTGCTGGCTCATTTCAAGATAGCAGCCAATTCTTGTGGAGTGAGATGAAATCTTAGTGTTTTGTTTTTCATCTACATCTCTCAAATGACCAGTGATGATGAGCATTTCTTCATACGTCTTTTGGAAGCGTTTACTTCTTCCTCTGAAAAGTGTCTGTTCATTTCAGCTGCCCATTTTTGAACTGGGTCTTTAAATTTGGGGGGACTGATTTTTTTAAGCTCTTTATATAATCTGACAGTAGGCCTTTGAGAGACAGCTGGTAAAGATTCTTTCCCAATTTGCTGGTTGTCTTTTCACTCTGCTGGTGGTTTCCTTTGCTGCACAGGAGCTTTTTAATAAAAAGAGATCCCATTTGTTCATTTCTTCTGCTAGATCTCACGCTCTGGAGACTTTGTTCATGAAATTCTGTCCCTAAGCCTAGGTCTCCAAGAGTTTTACCTAACCTGTTTTCCAGCAGTTTTAGTGGGAAACTGATCATTTTTACTGTTGCTGTGTGGTATCAGCCATGGCAAAGCAGAGTTCTTCCTTCTGAATATATTTGAAATCTTATAAAGAGTTTCTGGTGACTCAGAAAATCCCATGTAGCAATGTTCCAAACCAAATTTTATGTGATTAAAAATAAATTTAAATTAACAGAGACTTTGGTGTGCTTCAGAAAACTTTCATGTCGAGAACTGGCACATCTCAACTGTGTGTAGGTGTATGTGTGCTCTCTAACATGGGCATTTAGGTCCTTGTTGGAAAAGTTCTTTCCTGGAAGAAGAGGAAAGGGTATTCTTCTGGAACTCAGCCTGCCATCTCCAGTGCTGCTTCAGAAGGATGGAAAGGGGGTGGAAAAGCACAAAACAAGCCCACAATTTAAAGTGAGGTGTTGATAGGGTATTTACCCACTGGAATTATTTGTTTCTGTATACCTCTTAGCAGATCAAGAAGTGAGGAAGATGCATATCCTTACAGCACAAACACTGAGTTTTTCTAAATTATGCTGGCTCCCTGGCCCAAGCCAGTCTAGCCTGCCTACCATCAGTTGGTAGCAATGGTAATGTTTTTCATTTTATAGATGAGATTGATCAAGCAATGGTATAATCTACCCTTAGAAGGGTAGACTTTGATAACTAATGAACACTGAGAGTCTTTTGAAGTAAATAAGAGTCTTGGCAGTGAGCTGAGGGAGAGAAAAAAGGAACATTCTCCAACACATTCTCATTGTCTCCGGACTAAGCCAAGTTAGAGACTTGATGTTTGCCGCTCTCCACATTGCCTTCCCCAGATCCCACTGGAACCACGTGACTGGGACTCACCTTCCTGGCCACCCCAGAAGCTGTCGGGCTGTCCTCTCACATCCACTGTGTCCCTTCCACTCATTCGACATTTGTGTCAATTTGATCGTTAGGCTGGAGTGTGTATGCTCTTTATTCCTCCAACCAGACAGTAATATTTTTGAGAACATGAGCCAGAAATACTTCTCTCTACTCACAGAAAATGAAGCTTATTTGATTAGTTCCTGTATCTTAAGAAGGAAAACAGCAGGAATACTCATGCATGACCTATCACTAGAGAGATGAAGAAGCTCCAAGAAATGAAAAATCACTGCATAATTCAAAAGATAACTAATGTTGTCTTAAAGTAATTTAAAATCAGACCTATTTAAGCCACTTGCACTTTGGAGCTACTGGTTATTTCAGCTGTTTTTGAAATATACTAAAGCATGTAACCACATTGAATACAATGCTGTTTTCTTTTGGCACTCAGCAGGTATAGCCTGTCTTTTTCCTTTCCTTGCACAATAGATTATGCCTATGATGACAGCAGAAAAAAATATTCAAATTATGCCAGCCAAAATAGTACTAGATTCTGAATGAATATTAAATTAGAAGTTGAGGAATAGAATTATATTATCTGTAGCGCTGAACTCTGAGGAAGGAAGCATTCATTCCTACCGGAGCTTCTTCTAGCATCTTATGAAGTATATGTGACCGGCTGTGTTGTCACGTATCTCGCCTCTGAGAAACAGATCCCCTGGGGGATCCAGAGGCAGTAATGAATGAAGCCATCTGAAGAGACCAGTGCCCTTCAATTGCCCTGCATTCAGCAAACCAGATGGGGTTCTCACTCTCTAGGGAACATATCAAGAGAATTTTTGAACAATGTCTAACGTGCCTGAGATGTATACTAGGGGTGTCATTTTCCAAGTTGCTGAATAGACGATAGTCAGAAAATTAAGAAGTGTAAAATGTTGATGGGTGGTCTGAGGGAATCTGCACAAATGGAAATATCTGTCAGTGTTTCCATTTCCAGATGAATCAGGCTTGGAAGGTAAAATTTGTTTTCTGTCATGATGACTTTCTGGAAATAGACCCCGAGAGTCGATTGGAGAAATGCTCACACGGAAGGTCAAGCAGTGTTCCAGGGGAAATCGTTCACACCATTCCTACCAAACAAATGAGAAGGTAGATCTTCAGGGCAAAGATGGTTTTCACTTGATGCAAAAATATTCTCACTGTTTTAAAAAGGATTTAACTTAAAATGCATTAATTTGAGAGGTTAGACAAGATAGTTACAAAGGGAGGATATGGATTTTTCCATAAAGCCTCTAGTCACTCAGTAGTCTATCACTGTATATAAGGCATCATCATCATCATCATTATTGTTATTATTTGGAAATTTTTATACATAGCCTTTAACGTGTGCTGGACAGTCAATTTGAACTTTTTAACAATATTGAAAAGCTTAAAATGAAAGTTAGAAACTGTACTTTTACTAGAATTGTTGCTGGATCAAACATACATTAGACTTCAGCAAAGTAAATTCTAAATTCAGCTTGTTTTGCTACACATGAATAAATATTTCAACCAAAAATAAATGTTTGCGAACACATATATCTGTTTTCACTTTATCTAGAAATATTGCATGGGAGTTTGTTATTTTTTAACCTAAGAATGCAGAAAAAATTTTAAAAGGTTTACAGGGCATCCTTTTAAAATTTAAAAAGATTAATAAATGCTAGGATGTCACCTATTGGCCTTGCTATCTCCAAATGCAACCGTCACACAGAATTTATAAAGTTCCATTGATAAACTGTCACACAATGGAAACCAAAACTACTACACTCAACCAGGAAATCTGAACTCATTTGAAAAGTAGGAAAACACTCAGACTGAGATAAAATACCCTAATCTTAAAAAATGAATTCTTTCAGATTAAGTTGATCTGAAAATAAAAAGAAGAAATGGAAGAAATACTAGTACATTGCCGCTGAACTTCCTTGCCACTTGTGAAAGCAGAAGTCCCCACCAGCGGCAATTTATGAGACAAAAGGTGTCAGTGGAAATATGGAATTTAATTTCACTTGATTTTATACAAATCAATAACCATTTCAAGGTAGAGAAAGTCTATAGTGGAATATTATAAGAGATTTGGTATTTCTTGGATGTTTGGACCCTCAGTTCTACAACCCATAAACCAAAATACTAAGTTGGCCAGGGGTGAGGAGAACCTCAGAGAGAAAAGAAGGGGTGAAGAGGGAGAGAAAGACAAGAGTGATCTAGGGCATTTCCAGAAGTTGGGGAAAACCTTGCTCCCATGTAATTTCTGGTTTATATGGTACAATGAAGAATTCTTACCATGATATAAAGAAACTAGCACAATAAACCTCCCAATACTAATATTTAATTAAACACCCAGGTGCCTCATTCTCCTACCCTCAATCCAGCCGATATCTCTCCTTAGACCCACCCCTAGTACAGGGTCAAAAACAGTATCTTCCCTTAACGTGCAATATTCCCATGAAAGTTACAGACATGACCTTAGCATTGACACATCTCCATATCACAATTGTTCCTCAATTAGCCAACCTATTCACACACACACACACACACACACACACACAAATCCTCATTCTTATATTAGGCTCCTCTGTCACCATTTTTAATTCACAGTATTGTTCACTTTGAATTATGTGTGAAACAGTGTATTTATATATTTGTTTAGAAATAGACAAATAGAATAGGGTTTCTTTCAGATCTGTAAAGTAGTCTATTTGTAAAGCTCAAGAGGGAAATTGTTATAATCTGAATAAAACCAAGTTGAAGGTACGCATTATAACCATTTACTTATGGCATGGCTCTTTTGAAATAAAAATAATGAAATTGTAGAATTCCTTCCTTTTCTGCCGACTTTTCTATTTGCTACCATGGGGGTGGCAACAGATGTGTCATCTCAGATAACTGAGGACCTGTGTCAGGCAAGAGCAGGGCGGGAGGGTAAATCTATTTAAACCTGTATCTTAGCCAGCTCTCTACTAGTAAAACGGTCCCAAATCTCATCCTCTGCAGGAGAACTAACCCTAACCAGGAACCAAAGGAGAAGTATCTCAAACAGAGCTTGGCACAAAGGAAGCTATTAACATACCTTTTGAGACTTTTCCTTAATAAATCAGAGGCTGAATAAATCATTCTTCTCCTCCTAAGGGGGCTGCTGATCTATTGGAAGCCTTGCGTATAAATAATCACCAAGGACTAAGAAAAAAAACCAAAAAAACAACAATCAAAAATGAGTCCAGAAAGGATATAATATTATGTCTGAAAATGGCCCTTGAAAGAGAAATAAACAGTAATGACGCTCATCACTCAGAGGGCTTTGTCCTGTTTTGTGCATCTTCCCACCCTAGTATTTCATTCCGATTGATGGGCTTTCTTGTCACGCTCCCAGCACTCAGAGTAAACACAGCTAACGGAGCACGTCAAGCCTTGGGGGCTAAGAATGTGCGTCTCCACTTGCCTGTAGGGCCTTCAAGAGACAGCTTGACTCAGGCATCCTTTGGCCTCCTCTGTGCCCCTGCTAACCCAGCCCTGATAAATAAGCCAGCTAATTGAATTAATAAACAACTCTTTCTTACTTTTTTTTAAAACAGCCAGCTGGCATGCAATCAAAATGTGTGATAAATTATCTGTCACTGCTTTAACCACAGCAGGGGGAAAGTGGAAAAATTAGCCACTTCAACCCTTTCTGGCTGCGCCCCACCCTCCTCCTCAGTTTGCTTAGCTATAGGGTTTGTTTTTCTCCTCCCTGGTCATCTCACTCTGGCCTGGGGCCAGAACACCCTGTAAGTGCAGGACTGTATTTGGCTGCCTGGGTGATGGGCCCTTTGGCCCCAGCACTGTGGTGGGATGCTGAAATTCTGTGCCAGTCACCAGGAAAGCAAGATTTGTCTGGTGCCCTGGCAGGAAAGGTTCAGACGTGGGCCTGTGGTCTATGCCCACAAGACTCCTGTTAAGGGAAGGAGATATTGCTTGCGAGGGAGCAGAGGGTTCTGATGTCTGCCTTGACTCGTGCTACCTCTAGTGCCAAACTGCTTTCAGGCCTTCTGCAAAAGTCTTCCCAGACCCTGGAGTTGAAGTGGCTGCTTGATGCACTCTTCGCTTTTTACACATTTTTACACCTTAGCAGCTTTCTGTAGTATCTCCTTCCCCCTCTTCTCCGTCTTCCGAGACTCCTCAGAAGTTGCATCAAAGGCATTGTCTTTACAAGCTGGTTTTTCAGGGTGGTTCTAGGAACCATGCAACCTGTAAACAGTTCTATACTATTCATGGAGGATTTTCTTGATTCCTTTTACTGATGGGCTCCAGTATAGTTGCTCAAAATTAAAAAAAAATAAACAGTCCCAGTCAGGCTAAATGCATGTGTAGATATCACTAGGCCTTTGAGTTGACTCACTGTATGGTGTGGGGTCCTTCCGAGGTTCACTTACATCAGGGGGCATCTGGGTCTATGTTCTGTTTAGAACTGTCATTCTCAGCATATTATAGGATGCTACCTTGCTTAATGATACACAAATTATCTGCAGGGAATAGTCTGGAAACCTACACCAGATGTCTCCTAGGTGAATGCAGGGCTCTTGTTCTGTTTGAGGCATGAGCTTCTGAACACTCACACATTAAGGAGCATTTTCCCAGAGCATATCTGTTTCAGTGCTCTCTGGAGCAGCACCTTTAGTCCACTGCTCTTCAGTGGGGTTGCTTTGAGGTGTGACAAAGGAATGGCTATGTATTTTATTTTTCTTAAAGGAAAATGAACCTCTCTGGGTAAACATCATGTAACTGTTAAGTCACACCTTGACCATTTTCAATAAAAAATGGGGACTACATTCCTTGTCAAGGTCTGATTATATTTCTATACCAGAATGTTTAGGACAAGTTCCTCGTGCATTCGTTGGCCTTTTGAGTCCTGTCTATAGTAAGCCTCTCTGTAGATCCAACAGCTTCTTAATGAGGGTAGGGATGGGGTGGTGGAGAGAGGAATTAAAGTTATTCTGAAGCACAACGTGAAGCATTGTGCTCATGAAGCTCCAGGATATTCACACCTCTGTGGAACCATAACGGGCTGCCCTAAAGAGTGCTCTTGAACTCTGTGGGACAGAATCCAAAAATTGCAACAAGGATCCTACTTAAAAAGTCATAGGAAAATCTCCAAGCAGATGTCTATTTTATTTGTGGCACTTGGTCATGTGTCCTTATACCTTTTCTTGTGTCCTTTATCCTGTGCACATGTGTGGGTGATTGCACACACATACACTGGCCACACACTTTTCCCGTTCTCTCAGTTGTGAGGGAATTCCGGTGGTGTCAAGGAGATGGTAGTAGTTTCAAGGAGAATATTAACAATCGTGTCAGGGGCTGAAAAAGAAGATAATCAACTTGCAATTGAGTTTCACAACCATCCATTTTATGTCTTTCCTCTAGCCCTTTCAAAGAAAATGAGCAACATGAAACAGAAAATTAAAAATTAAAGTTTATTTTGACACAATCTTTATTTTACAGATGATCTTAGGAAATAAATGGAAATTATGTAGACACCTTGATATGCATATATCCATACTCCTTGTTGAAATTCTATATACAGTAGACAAAAAGTAGGCTGGGAATGGAAGAGACGTTCCTCTTTCCATATTTGTTGACCAAATGAAGGCTGAGTCTGTCTACTAAAAAGACATGTGAGAATCTTAGTGGAATCTCTAAGTTTGAGTGGTTATTTTCACAGCCCAGCTCTACTACTTTTCTCCAGACAAGTGGAGTATATTCCTTTTCCCACATCTTAGGGGCCAAAGTCCATGTGAAAATGTAAGAAGTGACAGCAAAGAGAATGTCAGGGTAATAGCTTTACAAAGTTCCCTTCAAAGAGCTCTCCAATGCTGGAATTGTTTAAAAAATAACCGATTAATAGTTTTATAAACATTTGAGGAAACCAGAGGAAGAGAGCTGAGAGAAGAGGTCATTAGAAAGGAAAATACTATGATGCCCCTCATAACACTCCTCCAGGAGGGCATCTTCCCTCGCCTCCTGGCAGTTCCTACCTGTGGGCTTAGCAAACTCTGCCCCTCTTCTCCTGCATGGCAGCAGCTCATACTCATTCTGTGGCTTCTGAGAAGGAGCCCAGCCTTAAAACATGTTGAGTTAATGCCACCAAAAATACACTGCACATGGCCATTAGCATTTTTATATGGCATCTTTGCTTCTTATTTACTATTCTAGATGCAGCTGAGTGCCAGACTAGTCCCCAGAGTAGCAGAGGAGGCCTGGACTGGCAGTCAGGGAAGCCCGGGTTCCAATACATCTTCAGTCTTCAAAGTGTCATTTGATGACCCGACCCTAATCTTAGACCTTCAATTTTTCAGTCTGGGAAATGAGATAGTTTGGGCACAACTATGCTGCAAAACTCTCCAATTATTAGAGTTTATAAATGAAGAACAATAAATTATCGGTCTTGCTGGTATCACTGCCATTCCAAGTCAGAGTGGACTGATGAATTTCATAAGAACAAGGAGGAAATGTCAGAAAGATAATTTGTGATGTAGCTGAATTTTCATATAAACCAATTTTCATACCCATATCACAATGGTCTTTGGTGACCTCTTGAAAGAAGTAGAGAAATATCTTATGAAGTCACAGTTTAGTTAACCTTGCTGGCAGGTGAAGGCAGACCTTCCAGCTTCAAACTTATTGGAAGCTGGGACTACTTAATTCTTTGTTGCAGAGGCTGTCCTGTGCTCTGTAGAATGTTTAGGAGCATCCCTGGCTTCTCTCCACTGTGTACTAGCAGCATTTCCCTCCAGTTGTAACAACCACAAATAAAACAAGCTATTGCTAAAATGGCCCTCACAGAGCAAAAATTACCCTTAATTGAAAATGACTGATTTAAGCCATCACTGAAAATCCCAGTTTAGACCTAAGATGGTTAAATGTTCTTGATATACTACAATCTAAGAAATAAAAATAAATGCTTATCAGCACCAGAACACCAACAGTGTCCATTTAATTCAGGCTAAAGTGATACAAACTTGATCTAAAATCTCAAAAACTTATTAAATATTAAACCATCCTCACAAGTCATAAAATCAACTACATTTTGAGTTCTTGGGAAATGGATGGTATCGTCTTTGCTTTTTATTTCTCACTTCATAGAGAGTAGTAAATGCTCAGTAAATGCATGTTGAAAGATCAAAACCAAGAACTACCCAGCCCCAGATTTTAGTAATGCCAAGACTGCAAAATACTGTCTTAAACTGAACAGCTTCCTGCTAAATGCCAAGGCAGTGCAGAACAAGGCACTGCCATACTCAGCCAGTCACTCAGCACGATCTTTACAGTACCAAAGGAAGTGAAGCAAGCATATGCCAGCTGGAAAGGTGGAAGGAATCTTTGGGGGAGAGGTTCCCATTAGTTTAGCTGAAGCACAGCCAAAGTAAAACTCTGTTCTGATTGAAGAAGCCTGGAACATTTAATGACCAGCCTCAGTACTCAAAGCCCAAACTGTAGCTCATTCATGCTCCAGCAAGAGCACGCAAGGTTGTTGCTTTAGGCCTCTTCTGTATTCTGAGGTCAGCATATATTTTCATAGCATCAAGTTGTGAAGTCTCAGATGCACCTCTGACACATTAATCTCCTTAAAATGGTAGCCTTGCTGGTTTTCCAAATTAAAGATTGTGACTTTGCCTTTCATTTGAAATGTTTCACTTATTTGTCCTGACAACCTCCTCTTCTCAGAATAAACAGGATCCACCTGTATCTGTCACCATAGTCACTAGTACTCGACTGAGTTTGTTTTCACATTTCATATTTTGTAAGTAAATTTTGAGCCATGCTTGTTTAAACCATATTAAATATTAATTTAAAACACTAAATATAAATTCACAAGTCATTTAATGCAATCAGTAAGTCTAATGCATGACATTTTTGGATTTTGTCAGATATTTTATTTTGTAACTAGTAAGTTCTGAAATGATAAAAGTTGACATAATAGCAGAGTATTTGCCTCTTATGTAGCTAATTATTGTCATTTAAGAAGAAATCAACTAGACAGATAATATAGGTATTTTTCTTGTCCCTACCACATACCTTCATTACGGATGTTTTAAATTTTAAAAGGGTTGATTTTCCAATATTGAGTGTGATCATGATGTGTATATACAATGTACCAATAAAGATTTTTTTTTTGAGACAGGGTCTCACTTTGTAGTTCAGGCTGGCCTGAGCTCCCTATGTAGTCCAGGCAAACCTCAAACTCAGCAATCCTCCTGTCTCTGCCTCCCGAGTGCTGGGTTTACAGGCATGTGCCACCATGCCCGGCACTGCAATAAAGATTTTTTAAAATACAAAAAATAAGCTTTTACGAATCCAAACACAAAAAAGTCAATTATGTATCATAACTAAGCTTATATTGCAAAGAAAAGAAAGCAAATCATTTCACTGAAAAAAAATTTCTAAAGGATCAATTTTCCCAACAGGTACATTCATTGAGTTTGATGGGTAAGTGATCGGTAAGTGCTTTGAAAACAACATAGAACTTGAGTGAACTTTCTCTGCTATATTCCTCTGATACGGTAGCTTCTGATTTACGGGGTTTCACCTTCCTATTTTTCAATGGTTCGAAAGCCCGATGTATTCTGTAGAAACCACACTTCAAATTTTAAACTTTGATCTTCCCCCAGGCTTTCGGTATGCACTACGGTACTCTTTTCTCAAGCTGAGAGAAGAGAAGCCTTGATGCGCCTCCAGGCAGCCGTGTGACCACACGGTTAAGCAGCTGGCACTCCACAGTGTCCGCAGGTTAAGAAGATTAAGTGCATTTTCAGTTTACAGTTCTTTGGAGTTACAGAGGGTTTATCATTGGTCAAGGAGCATCTTTACTTATTTAACAGGGGATAAAATGGAAACCTGAGTTCTGTTTAAGACCCAAACAGAAAAGAATAGAAAAAGGAAAGAATATGCTCTCAGAAGGCTTACCATCTCTATGCATGAAACCTGGCCCAAAGTTACCAAAGAGAAGTACGCTACTTCTTGTCATAGTAGATTCACATAGTACCAGTTATCTGTGACACAGATAACTGTATGGGTCCCACATACAAATTCCTGGACTGCTGTATTTTTATCCTGTGATACACAGTCAATCTTTAAATGGAAAACTCAGAACAGTTAAACCTTTGAGAACCTCAGATGATAGGAGACAGACTTAAAATAATGAAGACACTCCTGTTTGCATCCGTTTTCCTCTGTCTCTCTAATCTTAATGCAAAAATACCAGAGGGAAGCAATGTTAGGCACCCAGATTGAATTTAAGTTATTGAATAGAATGAATGAGAGCACTTACATGGTTATTGGAATCTGATTTTAAATTTTTTTCCTTAAGGGAAACAGGTGGGGTTGGTTGTAGAAGAGTATAATATTTCTTTCTTTGTTTACAAATTGAATTTTGCTGCATATAACTCCTACTTTCCAAGAGGATTTTAAACTGCTAAATAATACAGACCAGCTTTCATAATATATAATTTTATAATAATACAGATCAGCTTTTAAAAAAATAGTATTACTCAGAGAAAATGCTACCCTACCATAAGAACTCAAGTATTTGATTATTGACAGTTGTCCTTTTCTGGCAGAGAATGAAATATATCACATCGCACTGAGAAAGCTTCATATGATTTACTTCCTGCAGTGATTGGCACTTGGAAACAAATCAAAGGATAATTTTGAGGGAAAAAAAAGAGAATAGGAAAAAGAAAGGGCCTGCAATTACACATGAAAAATAACCCATTTTTACTTAAGAAGAGATTTCCACATGGATGGGCTTAGTTGCACCAGTCAGACCAGGACCAAACAGTGAGCTCACTCAGCTTGTTCATTTTGGAGAAATGCTTTCCAGTCTGCACCCAGAGCACCAATATGTGCCATGCAGAAACAGTCTAGAATGTGGAAGGGCCTCTCTGGGAACCTGGGCTTTACCCACCTTGGCTCTCGGCACTCAGATGTGCTCTTTCAACATCATGCCACTCTGAAAGTCGGGTTGAGTACAGGGAGTTGGTTAGAATGTGTCACCCAAATGGAAAAACAACTCCCCACTGCTACAACTGCCATCACTATTTCCACTTGGCTTAGTGGTTAACACATTTGGTTAACCATTTTGTTAGTCTCTGGTTAACCATGTGTGGTTGGAAAGCCCTACAGAAGTGGGCAGATTTCTAAATATAATGCTATTCATGTAAAAAACAACCCCACAGGATGTGATTCCTTCCTTATCTACCACATCACATTCAGACTCTTTCTCTTGCTGGCGTATGGTGAAAGGAAGAAACCGCTTGTAACACCCCTTGGAGGATTAATTTATGTAGAAACTAGAGTGGAGTGGACAAGTCTCAAAGAAAAGGAACTGAGCTTGTTTTGAGTTTGGAATATTTTGACTCAATCTTTATCCTCTCTCTCTCTCTCTAATAAACTGAGTTTATCAGTACATTTTAGGAATATATTATGATCCCATTCTTCATTGAGAATTTGTACCTGTACATAATATATCTTGATTCTTATCTTTCCCATGTTCCTGTCCTCCCTTCATTCCCCCATTTCCATACACACACACACACACACACACACACACACACACACATGCGCTCACTTGTTTCCATTTTTTCCCTTTTACTGTCGAATTTTTCTTTCCTTTCTTTCCGTCCCCCTGCCCCCCAGTTCTTCTGCCCCTATTTCACAATACCTATCATACATTCTCCCTAACAGCAATTCTGCTTCGTCATCGTAGTTCAGTTAATACCAAAGCCCTTTGGGGACCATGTTTCCTACCCTGTAGAGCTGATTTGCTTTTTTGCACCTGCCCCTCACCCCCTGTCAGCTTGCCTTCCCTCTGTATCTACTTTCTCCCTTCCTGATGTTTCCACCATGCTCTTTATCACCCTTCTTTCTCGGCTGCCAAGCAAAGTAGGCTGCACCACAAAAAACACTAGGGACTCACTTTCCTTTGTTTTACGAATTTCCAAGCAGGTAATGTGTAACATTTCTGCACAGGAATTTTTTGCATCTCCCAAAGGTGAGGCCTGATCTTTATCACCTACTTCACAGGCTGAGTATCTGCAAAGAGATTTGGCTTCCCTGAATGAAGACAGCACTGTGGGCAAGCTAGTACAGTATATTACTGTCAGTCCCTGGCAAGCAGTTGCTTAAAAGAAATGTGGAGGGCCGGAGGGTTAGCTCAGCGGTTCCGGCGCCTGCCTTGCAAGCGCAAGGTCCTGAGTTCGATCCCCGGAAACCACATACAATGCTGGGTGTGGAGACTCA
>PVIC010044015.1:0-15028 GCA_004025085.1 Thryonomys swinderianus
ACTGCAGATTAGTATTTAAAGATTCACATTTCAGGAACCAAAAGAAAAACACAGCGATGAATAGGAAACTCATTAACATTTTCATATTTATAAATTTTACTGAAAATAGCATTGATTCTATTCAGTTATCCTCTAATTTTTCAGAGCAACAGTAGACTTTAAAAAGTACAAAAATAATATGAGGAATTCTCTATGTACTTTAGCCAGATTCTCCAAATACTGACCTTTTACACGCTTGCTGTATCTTTCTCCCTTTTTCTGTGAAACACGTTAAAGCTTGTAAATCACACGCATGCAGATTCTTATCCTCGGAAAACTTTATGAATCTCCTACAAATAAGGACATCTTGTCATCTAGTCTAAGTACAATGATCAAAATTGGGGAACTGGTACTGATCTATTGTGACTTTTCTCATCTATATACCTGCAGTGTCTTATGATAACCGTTAGTCATGCGGCTGTTTAATCAAAATGAAGTGTTAGAAATTTAGTTTCTCAGGCATCCAGGTCCCGTTTCAAACGCCAGGCGGGCCAGTGGCTCCCCTGTTGGAGAGCAGAGAGAACGCTTCCAGTGTCGAAAGTCCTAAGACATTCAAACCTTGCCAACTGTCCCGCCAGTGTTCTTTGTAGTGAAGGCAAAGAAAAACCAGTTTTCTGATCCAGGATCTACCGCATGATCGTGTTACATTTGGTTGTCAAGTCCCTTTAGTGTCCTTTGACCTGTAGTATTTTCTCAGAATGAACTTTTATTTCAGGACCTTAATGTTTTTAAAGTTCTAAGCCAATTATTTTATAAGATAACCCTCGTTTGGAGTTTTTCTTAGGTTTCCTCACACATTACTTTTGGGTAATAGATCTCGGGAGGAAATGCTGCCGAAGTACTGTCGCGTCTTACTCAGTGTGCTGTCTGTGGAAGCCTGTGAGCGCAGATTTTGCTGTCACTCTGATTTTTCAGCTTTCTCCCCTGTAGAGTTGGAGAAATTATTTTATGCCTTAAAATCAGTGTCTTGTGAGGACATATTTTAAGACTCTGCAAATATATTGTTTTACTGATCAATCTGACTTAAAGCAATTAAAGGGTTTCTTTTTTGTAGAATGGAATACACTTTCATTTCATTTTTGAATTAATTTAGATTTAGTTCAATTAATTCATTTTTCTGCAGTACTGAGAATTGAACTCAAGGTCTTTGCCCTGAGCTGTATACTCCACCTTTTTTGAAATTTTTTTTTTGTTTTCTTTTGAGAGAGTTTTGTTAAATTGCTTAATTGCCCAGGCTGTACTTAGACTTGCTGTCCCCCTGCGTGAGCCCCCCACACTGCTGGGATCATAGGTCTGCCCCACACACTAAAAACAGTGCTGACCCATTTTATCAGGTGATGTTTCAGCCTGAATATGATAAACCAGCCTGAAGGGCTCTCATTGTTCAAATCGAGGATAATGTTAAATCAAAATAACTAAGTGTAATGCAGATTTGTTTTTATTACAGAAAGGGGGCTGGAGGTTTAGCTCAGTGGTTCCAGTGCCCGCCTCACAAACACGAGGTCCTGAGTTCGATCCCCAGTACCAAAAACACAAAACAAAAAAACAAAAGCAAAAGTTACAGAAAGAGGTCTGGGGATTTAGCTCAGGGGCACTGTGCCTGCCTCATAAGTGCAAGGCCCTGAGTTTGATCCCTGATACTAGGAAAAAAATAATAAAGTTGTACATCCTTTACCTTAAATATTAATATCTAACACAATCATGATGCAATTATTGTACAACATAAAATATTATTGATAAAATAATATTGATAAAATATTATTAACCAAATTTATAAAATTTAAATTTTGTCAGTTTTTCATAGCAAAAGAAAAACATTCAGAACTTTTCCAAATGTCCTACTGTTCTCATTTTGGTGTAGAATCTCTCATATTTAGTTATGTTTCTCCCTTCCTTCCTTTGTTTTCACTTCATGAAAAAGGGCTGATATTTTCCCTCATTCTGACATTTAGTTCCCTATGATGAATCCTATCATTATGTATGTCTAAACCATACCAATAGAATGTATCATACATATTGTAAAATACGAAGAAAATGTCGAAAGGGATAAGGGAAAGGGAGTGGGGAAAGTAAAGAAGGGAGGCCCGGGATTTAGCTCAAGTGGTACCGCCCCTACTTTGAAAGCACAAGGACCCGAGTTCAATCCCCAGTACCCCCCCAAAAAAAAAGAAAGAAAAAATTTGATAGTAAAAACAAAAAAATATAAACAAAGCTTATGCCTATGGGGGTCAGGGGGTGACAGGAGACAGGCACAGTGCTCCTGGGCTAATAATCCACAGACTTCTTTCTGTAACTTTTGCTTTTATTTTCCCAGGGGAATGGGGAAAAAATGAAAACCAAGATACATCATGTATAGGTATAGACTTTTAATGTTGAAAGTGATCATAATGTATATCCAAAAACGTACCAATAAGCTCAATTTAAAAAATAAAATGTACCAATAAATGTTTTCCTTTAAAATAAATAAAATGAAAAAATATTAGTTGGAACTATAGTTTAATAACTTTCCTTTTTCCTTTACTTACTGTTGTTGTTTAAATTGCATCACTGTTATTTTGATTTAACATTATCTTTGATTTGACCAGTGAGAGCCCTTCAGGGTGGTTTATTATATTCAGGCTGAAATGTCACCTGATAAAATGGGACAGCATTGTTTTTTAGTGTTGGTAACAATTATGAATTTTGGGCATTCTTTATCAGCTAAATAGTTTAATGCTATTCAAAATATTTCAATCATTATGTATAGTTCTAGAAAGCAAGACTATTTGTTATGTAAGTATCCAGTACTCAGCTGCATATTTTCACTGGCTTCAAAACTTTGTCACTGTTTATCTTGGGCAAACATTCACTATTTCACTATTTCACTATTTTACTATTTCTTTGATAAAGCAATCATATAATTAGCATTTATCTCTGTGTGCATGTGTGTGCGCGCATGTGTATATGTGTTTTATTATTTTGCTTGTTAAATACCTTTACAAAAGTCAGTGTTGGAGGATCAAGGTCACAGTCAGGGTTGGAACTGGCAGTTAACTCATCTAAAGAAGTGTCCCTCTGCTAGGCTGCTTGTCTCCTTGGGAGGCTATTTGAAAGCAGGGGTGGGGACAACTTCCTGGAAAATCAGAATTTTGCACACATTGCCTAGCAGTACGTTTGGCAAATCAACGCTCAGCAAATATTTATTGGATGAATATTTATTGGATGAACAGGCAAGGAGAGCCTCACCTTCCTATTTGTTGTAGGTTTAATTTTTTTACTCATTGTTCAGAGGTGAGCTATTTTCTCTCCACATTCTGTTGTCTGAATATTTGTAGTTACCGAAACAATTTAAAAGTATCCTCTGAGGGAAAATGTGGATTGAAACTTTTTTAAAAGGATGGGAATTTTGTGTTAAAAAAAAATGAGGTGTTTCCCACCTTGCTGGCAGCCTTTAACGTGCAGACTGGGTGCTGCCCTCTCCTGTAGGTAGAAGGACACCCAGATTTTTCAGACTTCCTTAATGATAAACCAACTTTATCATCTTTCTCATTTTCTAAGGGACTGTGATGTCATGGAACATATGACAAATATTCATCTGATCTTTTAAAAATCTAAGTTTCTCTAGGCTGATTCTTCTGTTTTTATTTCAAATCATTTTTTAAAATGTATCTACTTTCTATGCTTAAAATGAATTTTCTTTCTTACAATGTAGACAGCCTCTTCTCAGTTAACTGACATGACCTAGAAAGTTCACTGATTTCCACAAAAGCTGAGCCTGCGCGTTGGGAACAGCCTTAAGGAGATTATTCATCTAAACATTTGTCAGACACTTAGTAGGCAAACTTAGTACAATTTTTTAAAAACATTTCAATCTTCTGGAAGCCATTCTATACCTTGGTATAAGATGTTTTGTAACCCACTTAGAAAATGTAGTAGAAATCTCAAATATTCAGAGAATGTTGAGTCAGTCTCTTAATGACAAAATTATATAGAGTAAGAAAAATGTCCATAGAAATAGAACCAAGAGGAGTCTATATAAATAGTAATGTGAAGAAGAGTGAATTCCTTTTTAGCTGTAACATCACATTTTTTGCATGTTGCACACATTGTTTAGCCGTTTCTAAACACATTTCCACTGACGTCATTTGTAAAAATTGTCTAGCCTCATATTCTGGAAAACTGACAAAGTTGTAATGAACAGATGCAGATTCCATAATTGTAATTGGCTTTTCCTATAATTTTCTGGCCCATGCATCACTACTTATTTCTATTTTTCTCCATGTTTCACCTTACACATTTGAAAAGGTTTCTCTCAGAGTGAAGCATTTTTATTGCCTTTTCAAAAATCAGACCTTATTACATAATAATGTATAGGCCCTCTGATCACCTACATTTAAACCTAGAATTTTTCAAGGGCTTTTTTATATTGCTTTTGATTTACTATTTCATATAATCTTTTAATTTTCCTTCTGCCTTCTCAGAGAAGCACCCAGATTTAAAATGTAGCCCTCTTTGTATTGAATTTTTCATATTATGGGTAATTTCTTGTTTTACAATGAGATCTTACAGGATATAATTTACCTATTTTGTTTTTTACAATCAAATCTGTCTTTAGAATGAGTAATAAATATTAAAGGAACCCTATTACTTCTTTTATTCCAATAGGAATTTCCAACAATACCATTGCAACTGTTATTTTTCAAAGTAAGACTCAGTGACTTCCTGATGGGTCTGAAGGCATCAGATAATCTGGCTCTATATACAATGCCTGCATAATTTAAAATAAAATGAAGTACATCTGAAAAATCCTGGTCTTTGAGCAACTCCTATAATAATTCCTGACTGCTGGCTAATTTTGTTCTATAAATGGAGAAGAGACTACTTATTAATGAAACAATGAGTATTTTAATTATTTTTTCATTGTTTATGGGTTCTTTTCATTAAAGTACCAAAATGCAGAGCAGGTATTTTGGCATACTCTTGCGTGTTGTAAGGAAGATTTAATAGCTTGTTATGGACTATTAATAAGAACAGAAGTCATTTAGAGTTCACATATATATTTAGAACTAACATGTGTGCAAAAAGATACAAAGTGAATCAAGAAATTCTAGAAAAGGTTGTTTGAAAGGAGAAATTGTTATTTTCAAGCTCACATTGATTAAATGAATGTGGACAAGAAACTTAAATGTTTTCTTTATCTTGAAAATGTTTGTTGAGCTACAACTAGCAACCTAGAATTGGCAAAATTAAGTCAGTGAAAGTATGAAACTTTCCATCTAAAATAATAGTTACAGAATTATAATGTAATTCAACTTCAAATGTTGATCAGGAGTCCAAAGTGGTTACCTTAGTTATATGAGATGATTACAAATTGAACAAAACTATCTGAAATTAGTAGTGAAATGTTTGTTACCGTTCATGACAGATTTTTAAATAATTAAAACATAAGTTCGTTTCCTCTGACTTGAAATATCTTACAATATTTTTTGCATAAAGAAGAAAAAAAAGCCCTTCATTTTCCAGCTAACTCTTGAGCAGATCTTAATAGGAATTCAAGTGAGTACAAATCGTTGTAACATGGAAAGCACAGGCGAGATAGGTCTGATGCATGAACTTTATAGCATTTGCTAAACTAAAGCCCTGGTGACCTTGTAGTCTTGTTGGTCGCTTAGGTGAAGATGATCACCTGTTAATCTCTAGTCACTGTGGTCCAACCTCTGCAGCTGACAGAATGGTTCTTATTTATGCTGCATTTGCCCTTTTGGAAATTGTAACATTTTATAATTTTATAATACAGAATTGTTAAATAATGAAAATTTGTATTTAATGAAAATAATTTTTTATCTTTATTGGTACATTGCACATACACATCATGATCACCTCAACACTGGGGAATTTGTACCAGTATATGACACAATTTAACTCTTAATTTTTTCCCGCTCCCTTATCCCTAAATACATAAACTTTGTCTCACTTTTTTTTTTTTTTTTGAGACAGGGTCTTACTGTGTAGTTCAGGCTGGCCCTGAACTCACTACGTAGCCCAGGCAAGCCTGGAACTCAGCAATCCTCCTGTCTCTGCCTCCCGAGTGCTGGGATTACAGGCGTGAGCCACCACGCCCGGCTACCATCACATTTTTTCTTTATTCCTCATTACTCACCCCTTCACATTTACCTTTGAATATTTTCTATGTCACAATATCCATGATACATTCTAGAACTCATTAACATCTTCAGTTGCTCATACCAGAGAACAGATATGATATTTATACATCTGTGACCTATTTATTTCACTTATGAGTATGTCCTAAAGGTACGTCCATTTGAGTATAAATGACACAAATTTATCATTCTTTAAGGCACAGTAATACTCCATTTTATAGAAAAACCACATCTTCAGTCTCCAGTTGATGGGCATTTGGGTTGTTTTCAAGATTGAGCTTTTACAAACTGAGCTGCTATGAACATGGGTACACATATGATATGAGTCTTTTAATTCTTTTGTGTATATTCCTGTCAGTGCAATAGCAGGGTCAAACGGTGCCTTTAATCCTAGTTTGTTTGTTTTTTTAGGGAACTCTACACTGACTTCCATAGAGGTTGTACCAGTCTGCATTCCCACCAACAGTGGAGAAGGGTTCTTTTTTCTCCACAGCCTCGCCAGCATCTGTTGCTGGCTAATTTCAACATAGCAGCCATTCTTTGTGGAGTGAGATGAAATCTTAGTGTTGTTTTCTTCTGCATCTCTCAGCAATGTTGAACATTTCTTCATATGCTTCTTGTCAGCTTTTACTTCTGAAAAGTGTCTGTTCATTTCAGCTGCCCATTTTTGAACTGGGTCTTTAAATTTGGGGGGATTGATTTTTTTAAAGCTCTTTATATATTCTAGATAGTAGGCCTTTGTCTAAGAGACAGCTGGGAAAGATTCTTTCCTAATTTGTTGGTTGTCTTTTCAGTCTGATGGTGGTCTCCTTTGCTGTGCAGAAGCTCTTTAATAAAGAGATCCCATTTGTTGGTTTCTTCTGCTAGATCTCATGCTATAGAGGTCTTGTTCATAAAGTCTTTCCCTAAGCCAGTGTCTCCAAGAGGTTTCCTAACCTGTTTTCCAGCAGGTTTAGTGTTTCTGTTTTTACATTTAAGTCTCTAATCCACTTCGATTTTAGTTTTATACATGGTGACAGAGATAGGTCTAGCTTTAGTCTATGGCAGGTTAAAGCCCAGTTTTTCTTTTTTTTTTTTTGCATTATTCAGTAAATTTTATTGGTACATTATATACCCAGCTCACAATCACACACAACATTGGGGAATTTGAACCAATATGTGACACAGGTCAATTCTCATTTTTACCCATATCCCTGCCGACCCACCCCCTATATATATAAATATGATTTTTTTCCAAATCATATTTATTCCTTCCCCTCATTACATTCCCACACCAAATTCCTTTTGGATATTTCCCATTCTACAAAATCTCTAGCACTGTTTGTTAAAGAGACTATCTTCCCTTCACTGAGAATTTTTAGCTCCTTTGTCAAAGATGAGGTGGCCTAGTATATCTGGATTTGCTTCTGGATCTTCTAATCAATTCCACTGATCCTCAGGTCTGTTACTTTGCCAGTACCATGCAGTTTTTATCAAAGTGTCTTTATAGTAAAATTTCAAGTTGGGGATCATAATACCCCCCACTGTATCTTTGTTGATTAGAATTGCTTTTGCTATTCTAGGTCTTTTGTGATAATGAAGATAATTTTAAAGTAAGGTTTAGAGTTGTCAACATATATATGTATCTGTTTCTGGATTCAAGGCATCAGTAGTTTTGAGACTTATAGACACAAATGACTGTTATCAGGCCTGTCACTACACAGAAATACACATATACGTGTGCTCACACCTTAACTGTACAATGTTTGTTATTTTCTTGTAGGACTTGTGAACCTACACTTCTTGTACTTTGGTATACAAATTCTGGAATCTTGTTAAAATTCAGATTCTGAGTGAATAGTTGTAGAATAAGATTTGAGAATCTGCAATTACAGTGACTCCCACCTCATGAATATTCAGCTAATTAAAGATCACAATTTTTTTCTAGAAAGAGTTGGTAATAATGTTTATCCTTTGCAGGCCAAAAAAGCAAAATTGAGGATATTATGTGTGTGCTTACATAAGAAAAACAAAACAGATGTCCACAAACTTTTTATTGATCAAGTGGAATTAATAATCATATCAATTAGTAATAATTAATAAACCTTTGTGTGGTATAATTATATAATAGAAACCACTTAGTAATACAATGTAAATCATTTATTGATACATGCAACTACAGAAACAAATATAACCATTATGCTGAGTGAAAGATAACTTACACAAAAACTATATGTCATATAATTCCATTTATACTAAGTGCTGGAAAATTTAGCCAATCAGCAGTACCGGAAAACTGGTCATTGTCTCCTTAGCCCATAAGGTATAGGGAAGCTCGGTGGCACAGGGACCCAAAGGAACTGTTTGGATAACGAAGATATTCTGTGTCTTGGTTGTGCTAATAGAAATGAAGGTGTTTTGTAATTTTCAAAACATGTCAAACTTGGGGAGGTTAGCCGACCTGCTGTGATAACAGTCAGACCTGCAGGAAGACCTGTGTGGCTAGCAACTGAAGGATTGTTACCAACCACTGGCAAGAGCTAGGTGAGTGCGGCATCTAGACGCAAATCCTACAGCTTAAGTGAAGACTTCAAATGACTGTAGACCTTGGATAACAGATTCATTACAACTGCATAAGAGTCTTGTAGTCAGAATCACCCAAGTAAGCCATTCCCGAATTCCTATCCATTGAAACTAATGATATTGTTTATTGTTTTAAGTTAGAAACAACAAAAATACTCCACAAACCATTCACTTTAGATATACTTCAATTTATTCTTTTAAATTATATCTCACTAAAGTGTATTTTTTTAAAAAATTGGTTGAATATCATTAGCTAAGATAATATGTAAAACTACATTTTAAATTATAGATCATCATCCAAACGTGTTAGCATTGTTTTACATACTTCCAGAGAATTCCTGCCATTGGCAGCTGATGATCTGTACTTCTTTCACTGGAAGACTGTTCATTCTGAAGTTTTACCCAAGGATATACATTTATGATAAACACTGAGCAAATCATGGCATTCACTTGCCTGGCTAGGCGTGGTGGCACATGTATATAATCCTAGCACCCCGAGAGGCTGAGGTACAAGGACCGCAGTTTCCAGTCCCATTGGGGAAATTAGTGATTAGGGATATCTTAATTTTTTAAAAAATAAAAGGTTAGGGGAGGTACCCCAAGTCTGGCTTAACTTCCTTAACAGATGAGTAACAAGTGGTGACTTCTTGCTATTTGCTGCTTGAGGGTCCAGGATTCAAATATACTATAGTGATACTTGTCGCTTTCAAAAATACAGAAAAGCTAAAGTAATATTGAGGTGTCATTAAACTAATTCACAAACACAGTTATGAGAAATTACTCCAGCATTTTTGGATCTTTTATAAATTTCTTCCTTTATAAAAACAAAGTAATTGGACAAGGTGATCCTAACTTTAAAACCCATGATTCTATGAACTAATAACCATAAATATTATATTACATTGAGAATATAATAGCATAAATGTCATATTAAAAAGATGCTTTTGTGTCTGATTCGATGTGCAGCTATCTCTTAAGTGCCATGAACATTCAAAGGTAGAAAGGTTCAATATTTTCCTAAATCCCTAGTGTTTAAAAACAATACAGAGAGTTCCAAACTCTTGATAGTTTGGTTTACAAATTTTTGACTTCAGTGTGAATGGAGTCCAAATTCAGCAGAAACTGTATTTCGAATGCTGGTGTTTTCCTGGGCCAGCCACGAGTGGTATGATACTCTTTCATGATGCTGGCAGCAGCGGTTAGCTGCGGCTCCCAGTTGGCAATACCATGACCAGGTGGACAGCTGATACTCCACACCAGGGATGGAGAACCTTACATAGCTCCAGGGATACAGACGGCCCCGGCACGCATGCCATAGGTTTGCCAACACGGCAGGGCTCTGTTGCTAACCAGGCTGGGTGTGCTGAATGCATTTTTGATGTAGCAACTTTTTTCATTTTACATTGGCGTTTTTGGAATAAAGCTCCTTCATATTTCAAGCGGGATCTGGTTGACTTTGTTTTAGTGTTTAGGTGAGCTCTCACCAGGCTGAGATGAGCTCTCACCCAGGCTGAGATGAGCTCTCACCAGGCTGAGATGAGCTCTCACCAGGCTGCCTCAAACTCCTGGGCTTGAGTGACACTCAGGCCTCGGCCTCCAGCGTGACTTTGGCCTACAAGTCACAAACTACACCAGGCAAGAGCTGCATTTTAAAAACGGGTTTTTAACGTTAACAATTAAATTTGAAGATGTAAGAGCATTTATGGGATGATTATGGCACAAAAACAAAAGCGAAAACAGTATGATTTAAATATAGTTCTCCTTTTAGCCATTAAAACCTTTTCAGTTCCAAAATTCTGAAGTTATCTGAATGTATATCTTATGTTACTAGATTTTTACTCACGGGTGAATGTCAAGGGGATACTTCTTTCCTAAAGCAAATGTCTGTATAGTTTTTTGAATGTTTTTATCCTACATTTCATGTCAGGAAATCCTCTTGATTTGTTATTCAGTGGAATAAGGATGGTAATCAGTGATTGAAAAAGAAAAATCTTGAAAACTTTAAAATTTATTTCCCTAATTTCCTAGTTTTGCTTTTTTACATTGATACTGACCTAGGCTAGGACAGCTTTAGATCTAGGTTAAAATCTCAGTTGTGCTACCTATAAACTGTATACAAATTACTCAGATTTTTAAGTCCCAGTTTCTTCTCTATACTTAAAATTGAAGTAATTGAGTTGATAAAATTAATCTTATGAAATTGTCAATCAAGCATTTAATGAGAAAATATAACAAAAGTGCCTAATAGTGAGAAATAATTTTCTTTTGTTCTAAAAGCTAACAAATCTAACAATGCACCAAGCATTGCACCTATTAGCAGGACAGTTTGATCCCATGTATTCTATGCAGTTCCATCTGCATATGGTATCCCATTTCCTTGGCTTACTACATGGCTGTTTCTCTAACTTTTTGGTATCTGTTGGCTCTGAATAGTCTTCAACTATGGACTAAGTGGCTTTAGAAAAAAGAATTAGGAGGTGGATGTTTGCAAAGTGGAAGCTCTTTTCAGAGTTAGAGGTAGGTTCAAATCCCAGTAGTGGACATGTGATCTTGAGCTAGCTTCATAATCGACACTGAATTTCCTCAGCTGTTCCAACTGGTGATAATAATTATTTAGCAGGTTCTCAGGTACTCATAAATGTTAGTTATAAATCAGCTTTGCCCTCAAGTAACAGATTTAATGCTCTATGGGATAATCCAGCTAACTCTTGGTGAACTCCTATTCTATCCAGAGTTTTCAGATTTGTGAAGAGGAAGTTTAACTCCTTTATTCAAAAATATATACTTAGTTGATGGTAGCTGAATAAGGTTATCTTTATTGAAGATGTCACATCACATAGAAAATTTCTTTTTTTGAGACAGGGTCTCACTTTGTAGTCCAGGCTGGCTCTGAGCTCACTATATAGCCCAGGCAAGCCTCGAACTCAGCAATCCTCCTGCCTCTGCCTCCTGGTTGCTGGGATTACAGGTGTGAGCCACCATGCCCAGCACTGTGGTATGTGGTATTGATTGCTGGTGAGCATGAGTCTCCGGAGATCAAACTCAGGACCTTGTGCTTGCGAGGCAGGCGCCGGAACCACTGAGCTAACCCTCCGGCCCACATCACATAGAAATTTGAAAGGAGTTTATGCTGCTGAGACTTTGACTAGAAGTTTTCCGAATCATCACTAATGGATTATGCCAGTTTGACTTGATGGACAGTTTGAATTCTATATGATAAGTACCATTATTTATTGGTATTACAGTGGCAAGTACATTGTATGTAGTGTGTAAATATTAGTTTAGTAGCTGTAAGTGGAAAGAGTTAAAAATGAATAACAAATGGTAATCTGAAGGTTAATAGAGGAAGAAATTAACTCATACCTGTTAAACAGCACTTTTTTACTGAGTCTTAATTATTACAGATGCTAAGATGAAGTTCACATTGGAAGTATAATTACAGTTTTGCCTCTGCAGAAGCTTACCGCATATACATCTTTATTTTCTTTTGCACTTTATTTTTTACTTTAAACCATATGCTAAATGAACCTTTTCTTATTGTTACAATAACATGCACCTGCCTTACCCCCATACTTCAGGTAATACAGAAAACAAAACAAAAATTACATATAGTTCTGCTTCCCACAACACTGAGTCTGAATATTTTACTCCACACTCTTGGTTTTTTAAATTGAGTTCTTGTCTACAACCACATCATGCTGAACGCACCTGATCTCATCTGAATTCTTTATCGGTACCTTTTTTAAAAAAATTCAGCCAGGCGTGGTGGCTCACACCTGTATCTCAGCACTCGGGAGGCAGAGGCAGGAGGATTGCCGAGTTCGAGGCTTGCCTGGGCTACATAATGAGCTCAGGGCCAGACTGAACTACAAAGCGAGACCCTGGCTCAAAAAAAAAAATTCTTTACTGGTACATATTATATACAGCTCACAATCATGCACAACATTGGGGAATTTGTACCACTATATGACACAAGTTAATTCTCATTTTTACCCACATTCCTACCCACCCACCTCCTATATACATGCTCTTTTATTTTCTTTTGAAATCATATTTATTCCTTCCCCTCATTACATTCCCACACCAAATTCCCTTTGGCAATTGCCTATTTTGTGTAAACTATCATACATTCTAGAACTTATTTACATTTACAGGTGATCATATCAAAGAAAAGATCCGGTATTTGCATATCTGCAATCTATTTAT
The DNA here is from genome assembly GCA_004025085.1 of Thryonomys swinderianus. NCBI lineage: Eukaryota > Metazoa > Chordata > Mammalia > Rodentia > Thryonomyidae > Thryonomys > Thryonomys swinderianus. The sequence goes on from PVIC010044015.1 coordinate 12,948, forward strand.
TTCACTTATTAGTGTGTCCTCCAGGTGTATCCATTTGCACATAAATGAATGAATCTTATCTTTAATGGAGTAATAATACTCCATTTAAAAAAACATATCTCCAGTTGATGGGCATCTGGGGTATTTCCAAGAATGGGGTATCACGAACTAAGCTGCTATGAACAAGGATGTACACCTGTCTTTCCAATGTGATTTTAAAAATTCCTTTGGGTAGGGCCGGAGATTTAGCTCAGTGGTTCCGGCGCCTGCCTCCCAAGCGCAAGGTCCTGAGTTTGATCCTGGTGACCACATACAATGCTGGGCGTGGAGACTCATGCCCACCAGCAATCAATACCACATACCACAGTGCCCGGCGTGGTGGCTCACGGCTGCAATCCCAGCATTCGGGAGGCAGAGGCAGGAGGAGTGAGTTCCAGGCTTGCCTGGGCTACACAGTGAGCTCAGGGTCAGCCTGAACTACAAAGTGAGACCCTGTCTCAAAAAAAAAAAAAAAAATTCCTTTCAGTATATTCCTAGCAGGGAGATAGCAGGATTGAATGGGACCTCTAGACCTAGTTTTCTGAGGAATCTCCACACGGATCTCCACAATGGTTGCACAAGTCTACAATCCCACCAACAGTGGAGAAGGGTTCCTTTCTCCCCACAGCCTCACCAGCATTTATTGTTGGTTGATTTTGTAATAGCAGCTCTTCTTTGTGTAGTGAGATGAAATTTCAGTGTTTTTTTCATGCATCTCTCAAATGACCAGTGATGTTGAACATTTCTTCATACGCTTCTTGACTGCCTTGACTTCTGCCTCTGAGAAGTGTCTGTTCATTTCAGGTGCCCATTTTTTTTTTTTTTTTTTTGAGACAGGGTCTCGCTTTGCAGTTCAGGCTGGCCCTCAGCTCACTGTGTAGCCCAGCCCAGCCTGGAACTCAGCAATCCTCCTGTCTCTGCCTCCCAAGTGCTGGGATGACAGGCGTGAGCCACCACTCCCGGCACTGTGGTATGCAGTATTGATGGCTGGTGGGTGTGAGTCTCCATGCCCAGCATTGTATGTGGTTACTGGGGATCGAACTCAGGACCTTGCACTTGCAAGGCAGGTGCCAGAACCACTGAGCTAAATCTCCGGCCCTTGAATTGGGTTTTTAAACTTGGAGAGACTGATTTGTTTAAGTTCTTTTTTTTTTTTTTTTGAGACGGGGTCTCGCTTTGTAGTTCATGCTGGCTCTGAGCTCACTATGTAGCCCAGGCAAGCCTCAAACTCAGCAATCCTCCTGTCTCTGCCTCCCGAGTGCTGGGATGACAGGCGTGAGCCACCACGCCCAGCATGTTTAAGTTCTTTATATATTTTAGATAGTAGCCCTTTGTCTGAGAAACAGCTAGTAAAGGCTTTTTCCCATGTTGTTGGTTGTCTTTTAGCTGTGCCAGTGACTTTTGCTGTGTAGAGGCTTTTTAGTAGGATGAGATCTCATTTGTTGATTCTTTCTGCTAGTTCTCGTGCTACAGAGGTTTTGTTCATGAAGTCTCTGCCTGAGCCAATATCTCCAAGAGTTCTCCCTGACCTGTTTTGCAGCAGGTTTATTTCCATACTCTTATTAGCTCTATTTTTAAAACATATCTGCATATCTACGTGCATACTTACATAACACAGATAGGTATATACTTACACACCCACCCCAATAAACATGCCAAAAACACTTTTCCATTTTAGAGTATTGGACTTACAGTGTGGCTTTATCAATTGCCAAATGGCTTTTCTATTAGGGTCCTTTTTTTAAAAAAAAAAGTGTTCTATATAAGACATATAACATGTTAGCATATGTATAGGATATACATAATCCAGCAGTACTTTTACACTTGATCTTAGCCAAAAGGCCGAGAAGCGATCCAGTAATACTTTTTTTTTTTTTTTTCTTTTTGGAGACAGGGTCTCGCTTTGTAGTTCAGGCTGGCCCTGAGCTCACTATGGTGCCCAGGCAAGCCGCCGCGAACTCAGCAATCCTCCTGTCTCTGCCTCCCGAGTGCTGGGATTACAGGCGTGAGCCACCACGCCCAGCATTATATGTGGTAACTGGGGATCGAACTCAGGTCCTTGC
>PVIC010044016.1:0-15026 GCA_004025085.1 Thryonomys swinderianus
AGTTTTCTTGAGACTGTGTTAAGCTATGTAAGCATCTGAGTGTAACTAAAGAGAATTCATGTGGAATGAGCCTCCTTTGTTAGTAATGATGCAGTCACTGCGAGAACTGGATGATCAGGGGCATGAGCAGGGGCTTGTCCTGAGGAGGCAGAGGACAGTGGTTCCAGTCTTCTCTCTGCTTTGCCCGTTCCTGATTACTTGTGTCATCACAGTGTTAGTTACGTTTGTATCACAGTTGTAACGCTAGAGAATTAGTAATGATTGACAGTTTTTCAGATGTCTGATTCTTGTAAATGTGATCCATCACTCCCTTTGTAAAACTTCAGCATTCGAAGGGGAACTTTAGTCCAGGATCTAGCTCAGGCTACAATGATAAATGTCATCAGAGAAAAGGGATCATTTTAAAAGTTGGCCATATGCTAATATGATAAATAATGTAGTTATTAATTAATTATACCACAGATTATCATCATTCTGAAGACAGGCTGGTAGTTCCAAGATTTGAAAAACAGGGCTGGAGATTTAGCTCAGTGGTTCTGGTGCCTGCCTGACAAGTACAATGTCCCTGGTTCGATCCCTGGTAACCACATACAACAATAGTGGCCATGGTGACTCACACCCATCAACAATCATTACCACATACCACAGTGCCGGGCATGATGGCTCACACCTGTAATCCCAGCACTCTGGAGGCAGGAGGATTGCTGATTTCAAGGTTTGCCTGGGTTACATAGTGAGCTCAGGGCCAGCCTGAACTGCAAAGCAAGACCCTGTCTTAAAACAAAACAAAACAAACAAACAAAAAAAAACACAAAACTCTGAGAACTAAAATACATGAGCCTGAGAGCAGGCCTTTGGCTTCACTTTAAATTACATTTATTGGAATAATCTTCATATTCATTGGAAGAAAATTTAACCATGATTCAAATACACATATTTTAATAGCTTCTTTCTCGTTAAAAGAACTGATTAAAAATGAGATGTAGAAACAGGAGGAAAATCTGCTTAAGAAAAACATTACTAAAAATAGTGACATTTCTTATCTTCATTCTTTAGTAAACTATTTGATGTGAATTTCAGAAAGGGTTTCAGAACTTTCTATTTCTCTTCCCAAAAGATCATGGTTAAATTAAAGGTCTAGCATGCTTGTTCATGCAGATATGAACAGATTTAAAGAAATATGAATATACTCTTTATACTAATTTTATTATTTTTGTTCATTTACAAATAGATCCTATTGACAAAATGAAGGAAAATACGTTTAATTATGAATATATTTTTACTTCAAATCCAATAGAAAAAAGTTTACAAACTAAATTGTTTCTTTGAGACATTTCCTCATGTGTTATATTTCAAACAAACTCCCATTGGGGGAAATATGTTTTCATCTTTCACAGGTGTGAAAAATCTTCCAGGAAGCAGTATTTCCTAACAAATGAAAATATTTCCATCTCCAACCAGCCTTGAAAATGTTACCCCTGGGAATAAAAAAACTTCACTATGAGTCTAGGCCCTTGTTCAGAAGCCATTATGTCAAAGGAAGTTAAAAATCACAGTTTTGCCATCTGTGAATTCTGTATTCTATTGCTTGTGTATCCTCTTTTTCCCCACTAACACATAGTGATATTTCATTTTAATGATAATTATAGCCTATTATTATCATCATGTGATGAAAAGGTAATAAATGGACTGTTATATTTATTATTCAGAGTGCTGTTCAGAATGCAGCAGTGTGTGCTTAGCACAGGAAAATGTAATATCATTGCCTGGCAAAATTCCCTTAAAACTTTGCTAAAATTTTGTATATACTAAAACTCAGTTCAGCATATTTTTATTGCTCAGATCCACATAAATCATAGGACAAATTATGTCTTTCAATTTATGTAATGATTGTAATCACAAATATCATGAGTATTGTGACATACAGAATGAATATTTATTATTTTTGAGTGTATTAGTGTGAATGATGCAGGAGTAATGCTAGCTAAACTAAGTACAAGTTTGCTTATTTTAAAACCTACTTCATTTCTTTTATTGATTTTTGATACATAGTCAAATTTGACAGAAGTTGCTAGCACATTTCATTTTCTATTTGAAAACAAATTTTAATAATATAGTTGAGCAATATACATAAGACATTAAATAGCTAAATACAGGTATAAAACATCCCTCAGTAACAGTTTACTTAGGGAAACTCCTGTTCATGTCAGCGCATAACCATCTGGACTCACCCACATGTGCACCTATTATCACTCTATGCAGTTACATTCATCTCTAAACTGTTACATTATAACCAATGGAGAGCAGTGATCAATACTATATATAGGGACCTTTGTTAAAATTAAATATTACTAATATTTCTGTGCCACCCTACATAGGCAAGCAATAAAAAGAACAAAGAAATCAGATTGGAAATGGTGAGTACCTCAGCTAAAATGATGGAGGAAGGAAAGAAATCTGATTAGATGAACACATGTAGTGAGACAGAGCGTTTCCTACATGTTAGATCTTTTCACCTGTGAGTTCATGTTAAATTACAAAGAATTTAAAGAAAAGTATGTTCACAAATATGTAGCCTAAGGTATTTTTACAAATGGAACTCCTTGTTACAGCAAAGATTTGAATTCAGTAAGAAAACATTAAATATAACTTAGAGAATGGGAAATATTTGACCATGAAATATGATGAAATCTCATCCTTTGGTACAATATACTTTATTATGTCAAATAAAATCAAGTATATAAAAACCATGACTCAGCATAAAAACCATGCCTCAGTGAAACCATGACTCAGCATTTTCGCAAAACCATGACTTGGCAATTTTGCGAAAGCATGACTCAGCAGTTTCCTAAAACCATGGCTCAGCAATTTCCTAAAAGCATGACGCAGCAATTTCGTGAAAGCATGACTCAGCATTTTTGCAAAACAATGACCCAGCAATTTTGAGAAACCATGACTCAGCAATTCCGCCAAACCATGACTCAGCAATTTCTAAAAGCATGACTCACCGTTTTTGTAAAAACTGTGACTCAGCAATTTCGTGAACCCATGACTCAGCATTTTCGTAAACCATGACTCAGCATTTTTGCCAAACCATGACTCAGCGATTTCGCCAAACCATGACTCAGCAATTTCCTAAACTGTGACTCAGCAGTTTCCTAAAAGCATGAGTCAGCAATTTCCCAAAAGCGTGACTCAGCATTTTCGTAAACCATGACTCAGCATTTTCGCGAACCCATGACTCAGCTATTTTGCCAAACCATGACTCAGCGATTTCGCCAAACCATGATTCAGCAATTTCCTAAACTGTGACTCAGCTGTTTCCTAAAAGCATGACTCAGCCATTTCCTAAAAAGCATGACTCAGCATTTTCGTAAACCATGACTCAGCGATTTCGCCAAACCATGACTCAGCAATTTCCTAAAACTGTGACTCAGCAATTTCTAAAAAGCATGACTCAGCGTTTTTGTAAAGCCGTGACTCAGCATTTTTGCAAAACGATGACATGACTCAGCAATTTCCTAAAAGCATAACTTAGCAATTTCACGAAAGTGTGACAGCATTTTCGTGAAACCATGATTCAGTATTTTCGCAAAACCATGACTCAGCAATTTCGCCAAAGCATGACTCGGCGTTTTTGTAAAACCGTGACTCAGCATTTTCACGAAACCATGACTCAGCAATTTAGCGAAACCATGACCACATGATTCCACTCAAAAGTAGTATCTGAAACCATTGGCAAAAAACAAAGTGAGAATAAAACAGTTATAAGCAGAAATTTTGAGGAAGAGATGAAATAGTTGTCAATAGCTGAGTTATTATTCAACAGCTGTAATAACTCCTAGTGTCCTATGTGTTATATTTCTCACATTAGTTAAAAGAAAGGAATTTAAATGTGCTAAACAAAATGAAATGATAAATGAATCACAACATTATCTTACATTTTTTGAAACTTGTATAAGAATTGTGTGGTTAAAATAAGACAATCTAGAAATCTTCCTTTTGTTTCTCTTCAGTTTTTATCTCCTGTCAAAAACAAACACTTATCTGGAATGCTAATGTTCTACATTAGTTTTTGCCTATTTTTGTAGTTTATATATCTGTGACTATGTAGTATGAGCACTAGTCTCTGGTTTATTTTACTCAACATTACTTTTGTAATATTCATAGTTTCAAAGGGCAGTAATGAAGGATTAATTCATCATTTTAATAATGAATTTGTTATGATAAATTATTATTGTAATGGTTTCATGGCATGAGTGTGTCTCAGCTGTTTCATATTTCTATAGGTAAGCCTTTACATAGTTTTTACAATTTGAGGGCACTGTAAATCACTAGAAGAAACACTGTAGTATTTCTTTGTAGGCAAACTGTTCATATTCATGTTAGATGCATCTCTAGGAGAGTAGCTACTGGGTCATAGGTCTGAACATACTCACTTATAGGATATCTTAAAATTTTGCAAAAATTTTAGTAATTTACATCATCCTGCTCCACTACTGTGCTTAATATATATATGGCAATACTTGGTACTTTCTTTTTACCAATACTTCCAGGTATCTATTGAAATTATTTAGTAGTTTATTGCTTTACTTGAATTGCATTTAATATTTATTTTCCATCTGATATACCATTTTATGAATTGCATGCATAGTACTTCTGTCTGTTTGCTATGGGGTTTATATTTTGTTCTTGTTAATTCACCTTTCCATTAGTAGGTATGAATCCTTTGTCATATACATGTGTTTTAAATCATGCTTTTTTTCTTATAGGTGTGGTGTTTCCACACCATTAATAATATTTTTACAGTAAGATTCTATAATTCATACAGTGCAATGTACAAAATGTTCTTTTCTGATTCTTGATCTCTTTTGTAAAAATATTTTCTTTTCTATAATTACATGATGACTTATGTTGTTTAAAAATATTCTTCAAATATTTCTCCAAATTACAAATTCCATTGCTTTAAAAAGAATTCAGTGTTATAGCAATTGCTTCGTTCACACTGCTAGTATATCTTATTTCAATGAAAGATTTGTATTATTATGTATGTCTTTAATAACCTTTTTAGTTTATATATTATACTCAGTAATTACTTTGAAGATAAAGATATACAGTGTAGTCTATTGTTTTTGCTTCTATTTGATAATGAAATTTTGTTTTTTTTCTATACAAAATATTAACTTTAGCCTTAAAACTTCATTTATCACTGTTTATGAGGTGAGACAAGTATCCTATTGATCCAGGTCATTATTGTAAAATTGTCTCCCTTGTGAATAACTGATAATCTCAGGTATTTGTTGTTTAAGGGATAATTAACCACTGCCCAGTGCTACCTTTATTTTGAATGGTTATTTACGTGTATGGTTGCTAATTGCATTGCTAAAATAATATTTAAAATACAACTAAATATTGTAAAGGTATTGAAAAAGGAAGGAAAATTAAATGTTTAATCTAATTCAGATTATCTTATGTATGATAAATTAAAACAAACAAAATCAAGGGTCTCTGTCAGCCAGATCTATTAAAAACATGATTTTTGTGACATTATTATCTAGGAAACAGAAATGACTACCTGAAAGTCTCCTGATCAGACGGACTTTGACACAGCAGATGTTACACACAAATGATAGAGAAATGAAATAGAAACTCTCACGTTACAGGTTTCTATTTTTTAATTAACATATAAAATAAGCAGCTTCTACCCTTAGTTCTGGAGGAAAAAGTCAGTGGAGTTCAGACTGATAGGTGGAAGTGTGGTCGAGTCTCCACTGGAAATGCCCAGACCTAATCAGGCCATTTCTATGTCCAGAAGCTAGAAACTTAAGGAATTACTAACATTGTGAAAATTTTAAATTTCAGTTAAGAAGCAGAAATACCTTAATTTCTTCTTCCTTTTCCTTATTTTTCAGTATGCTGTGAATGTTTCATCTTAGCAGACTATAACAACAATCCAGTTGACAAAAATATGACATTTCCGTAGTTTTCAATTTCAGCATGCAAAAGTAAAATAGTGCAAAGTAGATTTGGGATTGATAGGCAACAGCTCAATAATGACACATTGGTGAAACAAATATGAACATTGAAGAAATTCATATCATTTCAATGATATTTTGAATTAGATTTAAATTTAGAATATAAACTTGAGTAGTCATAAGGCTTAAGTCCAAAATAACAAATCATTTCATTCGTAGTACAGTTTTACTGCTTTGTGTGACATTAAATGTTGCATATTTTCCAAGATTACAATGTTAAGTGGAATATTAAATTTAAGTCTGAACTTATTTAGTTATAATGTAAAATTTTTTTCATTTAATAACTTTTCTTTCTTAAAAGTTAACTAATATGTAATTCCACATTATTGAGTGCAGTGTGATAATTCTGTCTTTATAAAGACATAAATCTAACAATATCTATCATCTGTCTGTCTCTCTACCTATTTTCTACTTATAAATGTATGATGTAATGACCATAATCAAAGTTGGTAGCACTCCATCTCCTAAATATTTATCATTTATTTGTGTTATAAATCTTTCCACTCTTAGTTTGCTATAAAATGTATAATAAATTTCTGAAAACTATACCAGTCTACCCTATGCTAGATAGATCACTAGAATTTACTCCTCTGAAATGTAGGTTCCTGCTCATCACCCATCCTTCCTCAATTTCCCCATCACCTTCCTCCCCTCTGGTGAAAACTATTTTATCCTTTCTTTGAGATCAACTAATTTCACTTCCAGAAACATATTACAGATAAAAGGTTATTATTTTAATCACCTAAACATTATTCTGTTTCTACCTTCTTTCCCTTCTTTCTCCACTACCTATGGCTTTTGTAAAATGGTCATGAATATGGTTCCATGATCAGCTAACTGTATTTTCTCCTCCATCTAGTGATCTTCTATGTCATAGGAATTTATAGACATAACTGAAGTTTTAAGAAGAGTAAGTAAAATTTAAAAGAAAGAAGAGGGAGAAGACATATGGATAGGTTCATTTCCTAGGTCTTCTGTCATAAGTCTGTTAAAAAATATGGCAGTTCCCAAATTACCATGGACTAACTTAAGGTTTGATTATAACTTAAGCATTTCATGTCTCATTATAAAAAATAATGAAGGAGAAGAGTTCTAAATCATTATACAAATATAGCAAAAATTGTTATTTCTAGAATATATTGATTTTCTGGTTTTATATAGATTTTGTGAAAAATTTTTACATGGAGCTCATTTGAAAAGATACATAGTAAGCTATTTAATAGCTTTGATATAAAAATCAAAAAAATTTCAAATGTACTTTAACATTTTAATTGTTTAGTTTTTTGCTGTCAAACTCATCAGATAATGCTTATGACCTAAATGCTGGCTAAGATGATAGAAGCTATGAAAGCTAGAGTACTTCAATCACAAAAGGTTTCACTGACTGAATTAATAAGCCACCAAATAAAATTCCCCTTTTTACTTTTTATTTACTTTTTTTGGTCTTCTCTTGCCTCACCGTTCCAATGACTGTTAACGTCAAGGCTGACAGAGGCAGGAAGCTGGGAGAAGAAGTCCCTGTGAAGGGGACGGCACGTCCAACAGGTCTCACAGTCGCGGGCTCCTGGACATTCTCACACACAGATAGGTGCTCTGATATCTTCTCAGATGTGAAAAAGCATAAAAGAATACAAGTTGCCTCACCTTATTTTCAGACAAAGACAGAGCAGTTCTTGGAACAAGTGAAAGATTTAACAAAGTGAACTTTATTTTCTCACAAAAACTTCTATTTTGGCTTATTAAACTTGATAATAGGTGGTGAAGATAATTATGGAAAACAAATATCAACACGTACATATAGAATTTGTGTATTTAGTAAAGTACTTGTGAAATAATACATTGAAGACATTATAAATTTAAAATTAAAATTTATTATATTCTTAATTTATTATGGGATATATAGGAGAGACTGACAAATTTCCTTGTCCTAGTTAAAATCCTATTGAGAAAATCGTGTAAATACTTATATTGTATTTTATCAATTCTTTCCCTGCTCTTTCATTTTCTGATCAAGCAATCATCCCTTCAAAGTAATATGTAAAATCATCTGTACATATACTCTTTGATATATAGGAAAAATACCATAAGGTAGGATTCTGACAAAGGCAAGAAATGAGAAGTTAAAAATTAGTGAGAAATTAATAAAATCTATTAATGAAAATAAGTAAGATATAAATCTATTAATGAAAATAAGTAAGATAATAAGGAAGAAAGTAGATTAGGAGTTTACAATTTTTCAGGCCTTCAAAGTCCCTGAAATACCATTAAATTTAAAACAGTTTAGTAATATATTTGCATGATAAATATTTTAGATCTTCAAATCCATTTAATTTGTACAAAATAATGTATGTGAAAATATATTGATCATTTGCAAGATACCTTGATTGTTGTGAATATTAGTTGGTCTGTGAGAGATTCTGGAATTTTTACTTATAGTAACAACTTTTTTGTGAGAAGTTTGTTAATATGTGTATCTGTAGCTTAGGAGAATAATATAAGTAAAAGTTAGGTAAGTTGTACCAGATATAATCAAATTAAAATGTAGAGTTGATTTCAGTCTCTGAAAATTAATTTAACTGGAAGAGTACATGCATAAGATACATTAGTCTATTTGAATTATGAATGTACATAACTGAATCTACTACACTGAATTACCTTAAAAAGAAAAATTCATGAAACATATTATGCTTTATTGGTACAACCTTCCTTTGAGTTTAAAGGTTCTTTTACATTATTATTTCAGTCAATGAATGTAGTATATACAAGTTTTCAATATGGTATATATTATCACTTCTCTTGCCATTGATTTATTGGGAGTATATTAAAAATATGTGAATCAGACATCATGTTAACAAATGTTCTGATTTTTATAAAGGTCATAGACTTTATTATTAAAGATGTTAATGTTTGAGATAAACAGATAAATTTACTTTTTTAAGTATAATCAGTATTTGTCTTTATAGGATATAGAGAGAACAAGAAAAATATTATCTGACCAAGTCTGAAAGGTAAGAGAAGAAAACAAATTTTCTTCTGAAATTTTATATTCGGTCAGAGTCATAAATGACATCAGAGTAAGCAGAAGAAATATGGATAGGAAGTTAAAAATAGTTTCTAGACAGAATAGAAAAAAAGACAAGGAAACAAGAAACATATTTTTTTAAAGTAAGTGATGTGAATTAGAAACTAGGAAGATAAAAAAGTTGAAATATAACAAGCATCTATGAAAGTCATAGTAGGCTTTGTGTCATTTCTCTATAATTGTGAAAATCTTTGAATAGTTTAATTAAATATATAAAACAGGTTAGGAACACAAACCTAGAAATATAGCTATAGTTAAGGTTGTTAATGTACAAATCCAAAAATATCCATGATCAAATAATTAGGTTAGTGGTAGAAAGACTAAAAGAGGTAGGTTAAAAACATAATTTAGAAAATACATAAAATTTTAAGTTTGGGTAATTATGTGTTTGTTGAAAGAAAGTTAATATGAAGACTAACTTTCAGACAGATCACTGCAGTGGCTGGGAAGGAAAGAACACCAACACATGAAGTGCTGGAGAATGTCGACAAAGACGATGTGTCAAAATCGAGTTTCATATTCCTGTACCATAGAAGGGAGAAACGTTCAACAGGAGGCTTAATACTTGTGTTTGAGATACAAGTTCAGAGGGCTGGAGATAATAACATACAAAGTTGATAGTATATGGTAAGGGATGAAAATTTCCCAAGAATATTGTGAAAAATGAGATTATTAGGCCAACATAAAAGGCTTGGGAAAATATTAACGCTATGTCAGGACATCATGCATACCAACATGGAATATGCCTGCAAAATGATTCATTCAATAGTGATCATGCAATCAACTTGATGGTGACAGAGATATTTTAACTAAAATTGCATAGCTTACTGCATTGGGCTATTGAACATTTCCATTCCATGAAGTTATATACTATTCCTAATTCACAAATGCTTTGTCTTGTCCTTTCTGAAGCTTGCTTACATTAATTTCCATAGAAACCACAGGACAACACCCTCTTACGTACTCTTGCCCTTGGATGCAGTTCACTTTTATCTGAATTGATTACTAATAAAAATGAGTATCTTGGGTTGGTCAGCACCATTGTTGGTTCCATCGGCACTGGTCATGCTGGCTGCTTGCTTTCTCATTTAATTTTAAAAATCTTTATTGGTATATTGTATATACACATCATAATCACACTCAATATTGGGAATTTGTACCAGTATGTGACATGATTTAATTCTCATTTTTCCCATTGCCTTACTCACCCCACAATCCCCACACCCTAAGTACATAAGCATTCTTCCCTTTTTTTATTGCCATCACATTTTTCTTTACCCCTCATTACCACCCCTCTACCACATTTCCCTTTGAATATTTTCTATTTCACAATATCCATCATACATTCTAGAGCTCAATGACATTTTCAGTTTCTCATAACAGATACAATATTTACACATCTGTGACCTATTTAATTCACTTAAGAGTATGTCTCTTTTAATTCTTTTAGTTTTTTTTAGGCATGCATCATATAAAAAAATTGTAAATGAAGGAGATCTGAATCTCACATCATAAAGAGGTCCAGTTTTTGTGGGTGAGAAAAGTAGAAAAATAGAAACCACTAGAACAAAACAAAAAGAACAGTCGAGCAGAGCATCACTGGCAACACATGGCATTAATGTTATGAATCAACTCAAAATGGTTAACTTTTGTGATCTAGTTTCGATTGGGAGAAGAATCAGAAACCCTGTGGTACCAAATATTGCAATTGTCAGGAGACTTTTTAACTTAATCAATGGATTATGTTTTTTTTTATTGTTTTTAAGTTTTTTGGTGCTCCTAGGAACTTATCTTCAGAAATATTTCCCCAATGTTGTGGGTTACATATTGTTTGTTCCACAATAGTCTGTATGGTGGAGGCTCAGTTCCCATAGTAGTCATATTAAAGGTGACCTGATTTTTAATCTAGAATCTAGAGGGAGGTCCTTAAGTTGTGAAAGGTGCAACCTTCCTAAGGGAATATTGGTTGTTTCGAATGACTTTTTTCAGAAGCAAGTTCCTGAGACTGACTCCTGAGTCTCTGTGTTCAGCATTGAACTGTTGTCACTTCTCATACCCACCTACCACTGCCTCCAGCAATGTGACACAGATCATCTATCTTTCCAAGAATCAAACAGAGGCTGGTTTGATGCCTTAGAGTCCCTAAAATACAAAGTGATGTGCATAAATTTATCTTTTTTCATAATTAGCCTCCCTCAGACATTTTGTTACAGTGATAAAGTTGATTAATATCCCTAGTTGCAAGAGGTTTTTATTTTGATGCTGCAAGTAGTCTTTCATTATTTCCCCCACACTCTGCATAACTCAGTCTCTCTCACCCGAGTGGGTTTCCCCTCTCTCATCTATTTCACATACCACAAAACTCAGAGAAGTCTATGAACAATAGCCACTAAAAAAACAGGTCCTAAGTCCAGAAATAATTTTGCCAGTATCCGAGTGAGACTGAAAAATCATTCCCTAGCTAAACCTTTAGAAGAAACACAATCCCTAACAAGAAAATTGACAGCAGCCTTATAGAAATCACGAAACAGAGGGCTAAGTTAAACTGTACTGTTTTTTTCCTCATAGACATTATAAAATAGTGTGCATTGTTTTAAGAGTTATTGTACAATAATTGATAACTGTAACATTTCTTTCAAATTTAACTTGGGTATCTTTTAATATGTATATTTATTATGTCTGCCTTACAAATCTGTAAACAACTAAAGTGATTATATATCATGGATCTTTGTCCATGTTAGTAATTTTATTAATGCATTTTATTAATACTTGATGGTTATTTTAATAAGTATATAAATTGTGGCAACACTAGATTATTCTATCTTCATATGAATAATCTAAATTACTCCCAAATACAATATTTAGCTCAATTTCCTGAGTATTTTCCATTAATATAATGCTTGCAAGAGATGTTATAGAATCATGACATGTAAGGTGGTTTTTTAATTGATCTTATTGGTACATTTTATACATACATCATGATCACATTTATCGCTGAGAATTTGTACCTGTACATGATGCATCTTAATACTCATTTTTGTGATTTTATTCACATGGTTTGAAATGACTGTGAAAAAGACACAATGAAACACAAGGCATGTGATTTTACCTCAGTCAATATACAGCTTCTTTCATTAGTGTGTTTTTATATGTTTTGTTCAACAGTAGTGAGGTCCTGTTACTGTGGCACAAAGTGTCCCATACACTTGGCTTTTTGGTACATTACATCTCAATTGTTATGAGGCATTATTTAAGAAAAGTTATCACAAGCAATCATTCAAAATGTGCTTGAAAATAGAAGAACTGTTATAGATTAAACAACTGCATATAAAATTTGAAATAAAGCTTAAATTTTTGAAATGTTTGATACTTGTGGTTCACTATTTTGGTTGAAATTTTGATTGAAGAATATTTTGCTAGCAAATGTGCTAAATTTATCCAAATTGATTCATCTTGTCTTGTATACTCTTTCTAAAATTACCTTGAGACAGAATTAAACCATGTGTACATAAAACACATTTCCTTATTTGAATGTAAGAAATGCATTTTAATAAGAGTAACATATTTTTAGTAAAGATATTGAGAAAACATTTCATTATTTTACTAAAATACTGAATATAAATTTTAACAAATTACCTAACACATGTAACATGTTAAATAGGTAATTTCTACCAAAATAATAGAATTACTCACAACATAGTTTTGCTGTTAATTATTGTAAAAGTATGTCTTCCTGATTTATGCATGCTTATATTAACTCTCACAAAAGCCCTCATGTTTTAAGTGATATCATAAGAATTAAAATTTTCCCTAATTCAATCAT
The DNA here is from genome assembly GCA_004025085.1 of Thryonomys swinderianus. Lineage (NCBI taxonomy): Eukaryota > Metazoa > Chordata > Mammalia > Rodentia > Thryonomyidae > Thryonomys > Thryonomys swinderianus. The sequence goes on from PVIC010044016.1 coordinate 12,941, forward strand.
ATTTCCATAGAGATGACTTTAAACTGCCTTCTTGATTATGAAAATAATAGTGATATGAAGATGTAAATCCATGAGAATTGTATGCCCCACTTATAGAAATTTGCTGATTGAATAACAGATGGTAGGTAATCTCATTCCAGATCTTAGTTTATTGCACTTCAATATGTGTCTTTCAAATTTGTGTTTATTTTGAAATAATATTTGTGTTATATTTTTTAGTTGATAAAAGATTTATGCTTTATTTTTCTTTACATATTGTTCCAGTACTGCAAGAGACATACTTTTTTTCCCAGAAATGATCAGCTCTGCTTCTTAGAGAACTATGTCCTTTGTTTCTGCCTAAAACCTGTCCTTCTTTTTTGTTTTACTGCAACCAATGTTTGGCTAGAGTTCTGTAGGATTTGGAAGTTCTTATAAAGATTAGGTATCAAAAATTATGTCAGGGGGGCCGGAGGGTTAGCTCAGTGGTTCCAGCGCCTGCCTCGCAAGCGTAAGGACCTGAGTTCGATCCCCAGTTACCACATATAATGCTGGGCGTGGTGGCTTACGCCTGTAATCCCAGCACTCGGGAGGCAGAGACGGGAGGATTGCTGAGTTCGTGGCAGCTTGCCTGGGCACCATAGTGAGCTCAGGGCCAGCCTGAACTACAAAGCAAGAACCTGTCTCCAAAAAGCAAAAAAAAAAAAAAAAAAAAAAAAAAAAAATTATGTCAGGGTAGAATGCAGGATGTTGCTTCGTAATAGATATTAAATTTACTGTTATATAAATATTTTACTAAATAAAATGAAATTTCATAATCTAAAACTTAATAGGTTTGCATTTTATTTGCTCCAATATTAAATATACATTTTTATTATAATGTTCACCATAGAAAACAGCCAGAGTAATCTTTTGTAAAGCAGTAAAAAAAAAAAACCCACATACACACAAATGTTCTGATCCAATATTCTAGAAAGCATAATAAATATTATGTTTAACACTAGATACGACTTGACTTTATTAGATCAGAAATGTATTCTGGGAAATTGTCCAGTAATAACCTTTGCCAAATTACATGAACCTTTTACTTTACTTACCAGAGAACAGGACACCTTAGCCTCTAATATTGTCATTATTCAAGATAATGAGCAACACAAACCATTCTATTACCAATCTAAAAGCAATAAATGCCAAAGTAAAAGAACTATGCAATATTCTGCTCCTGAAAGAACAAAGGACAGAAGTGATGATAATACCTTTTAATATTTTCAGCCTATTATATCATGGGTAACAAATGATGCTGTTACTGTCGACAGTGCCACTGTAGCAGGTTAAAAGCAGAGCACAGTGGAGCAGTGAGAAGGCACTTTGACTGTTACTGTGAAAATATCTCAAACTCCTTTGTTTAAAATATCCAGCCAAAACATATAAAGATATCGATTTCAAGGTTATTTTGATTTTAGCTCTTTGTATTTTATAAACAGAGGATTCAGAGTTTGATTAATTTTCTAATTTTTTTCTGTTAGTGATTTTAAGATAGTCGATACAGGATGACCTGAGTGATTCTTCTTTCCAATTAAGTATCAGTAGAATGAGTGAAGAGTAGTACATAAGCAGTTACAGAGCGGTCATTTCAAATACTCTTGTGAAACAATGTTTGAAAAGCAAGTTATAAAAACAAAGAAAAGCCAGTTTCCCTAGTGAATACCGAACAATAAAAGTAACGGATGGCCTATTTCATAGCAAGATATATATAGCATAGTATATATATATATATATATATATATATATATATATATATATATATATATAATGTACCAATACTATATATATATTTATATATAATATCAGTATATTATAATATACTGATATATTATACCGATATATTTTATCAGTATATTATATATAATATATATAGTATCGGTATATTTTATTGGTACATTATATATACACATCATAACTACACTTCACATTGAGAATTTGTACCAGTATATGACACAACTTAATTCTCATTTTTCCCCCTCCTGTACCCTGTATATACAAGCGTTTTTCCTAACATCAATTTTTTTCTTTCTTCATTATTTACGCCTAAGCCCCATTACTCTTT
>PVIC010044017.1:0-15157 GCA_004025085.1 Thryonomys swinderianus
GGAGGGAGGGAAGGAGGGAGGGAGGGAGGGAGGGAGAGAGAGAGAGAATGAGACCAAGGACCAGAGCAGGACTCCAAGGCTATACCTCCCTGTCCAACCCAGAAACACCTAGAGGTGAGCTCCACCAATCTCCCTTCATGGACCCAAAGCCAATCAAATTGAAACTCCACCCTAACCACCCAACACATTTAGATTTAAAACTGCTACGTGGTTATTCTTTTTTTTTTTTTTTTTCTTTTTGAGACAGGGTCTCGCTTTGTAGTTCAGGCTGGCCCTGAGCTCACTCTGGTGCCCAGGCAAGCCACCGCGAACTCAGCAATCCTCCAGTCTCTGCCTCCCGAGTGCTGGGATGACAGGCGTGAGCCACCAGGTCCGGCACTGTGGTATGCGGTGTTGATTGTTGGTGGGCGTGTCTCCATGCCCAGCATTATATGTGGTTACCAGGGATGGAACTCAGGTCCTTGTGCTTGCGAGGCAGGTGCTGGAACCACTGAGCTAACCCTCCGGCCCTACATGGTTATTCTTATTTCAATTTTATCATTGGAAAATGATTCTCATCTGACTCAAAACATAAGCAGCATAGAGAAGCGTTATCTGCCCAATTTCATATTTGAGGAAACATGTAAAAGGTCTTATACAAAACCATTCAGAAAGTCATGAATTCAATAATAAAATAATCATTGTTGAACCCTTTCCTCGAAGGGAAAATAAAAGCTACTACAGGCCAGGCATCCTCAACAATATTTTGGCATCTTTCCCATAAGACTAATATAAACAATTATACATGAAAAAACTTGTGGAATGTTTTAATACCTTATAATTAATTAAATTAACGAGATGCTAGGAAAGAAGAGATGGCAGACACTTTGGTGATGGAGAAGGAGATTGGGGAAGGGGGAGGCAAGAGAGAGAAGAGAAAAGCATTGGAATTGGTCAAGTATGTGATACGGAATCACATACCTAAGTTCCTTCAAGTCCTAATGGCTACTCTGTGAATATAGCACACCAAATGTAGCCCGCATCTGTACTATCCAAGTGAAACTCTCTTTAAATCTGGTGAAAGAGTCCAGAACGTGACATAAAAACAAAGTCCAATCATTAATTCTGTCTCACTAGTAAATGGATTTTATCATCATTTTTTGATTGTTTGCAATATATTTACTTTTGGTTTGCTGTTCTGGGAATCATATCCAGAGCTTAGCATATGGTGTGTGTAAATGTTCCATCACTGAGCAATGTCATCAGCTCTCGTTTTCAGTTTCTTTGGAACAGAGAGAACACATAAGTCCTCTAATAATAGATATTTGAAACATGTACAAAGTACTTTGATAAATGTTCTTCCTTCTTTCCTTTTTTCTATCCTCTTCTTTCCTGCAGGAGAAAGACTGCCTTAAACATCTTTGATGCTGGTTAAATCTGTTCAACCTAAGAAAAAAGAAATCTTATGGAAAATTATTTGCCCTAAATTGTTAACACAGGATATCAGCAGAAAGGAAAAATAAATAAAGCATGTAGTATGTGGCAATGAATCACTAGTGGTAGAGACATCTTTTTCTGGACTCTTCAGGACACCCCATAAATCATACCCATGTATGTAATGACCTTTTATGCCAATAAACAAGACATTTCCACCTGAAAAAAATATAAAAGGTTGAAAATGAAATAGGGATGGCAATAAGCTGTGTTTATGCAGCCCATTTAGGAAGAAACAGACAGAAAAATGGAGTCAACTATCATATTGTTTGGATTTCCTAAAACACCCAATAGTAACTATTCTGCCCATTGTTTTTTTTTTTTTTTTAAGTTAAAATGTCAGCCTGTTGGCCAGTTTCCCAGACTACTCCATACACCTGGAACAAAAGGGTATCTGCCATCCTAGGTATTCCAATAAGGTCGTAAACCAGTGAAAAACTCAGCCAGTCATATCGTATTTGGAAATAGCAACCCCCAGGTTCCATCTACAGAACAATTAAAACTCCATACTCAATGTAAATTTCAGATATTTACTAGGTCTGTCTTAGATTATTGAGGTAAATGTATGCTCAACTACTAAACTTAACCAAGAATTATATGACAATGACCAGGAAAAGGAAGAATTGTGTCCAAAATGTGTCCACTGTGGTACACAGTGTGTACCCCATGTAACCTTCACTCAGGGCCTAAGAGAAAGGATACACATCAGTAACAGCACAAAGGATTCCACATCTGCTGATACTCTCAGAGTTGCAGGGAATTTCAAGCTCATCCTCCAGTTCCTTGCTGCAGAACAAAGGGGTTTTCAACATTTAGAGAAGCCCAAGCCCAGGGAAAATGTCATTCTCAGCCTAAAGACACAGTGTACAGTTATTTATGCATTTCCAAAATGTTTTCCAGGTATATTTCTAGAGTTAAACAAAAGTGAATCGCGCTGCAGTAAACATGGCTGATGAGGTTTCACTTACTATGCTGACTTTAGTTTTAGAGAGAGTATTCTAAGAGGTGGAACAGCTGGATCAAAAGGTAGCTCTTGGGTTCGATCCCCCGTAACCACATACAATGCTGGGTGTGGTGACTCACGCCCACCAGTCATCAGTACCACATACCACAGTGCCAGGAATGGTGGCTCTCGCCTGTAATCCCAGCACTCGGGAGGCAGAGGCAGGAGGATTGCTGAGTTCCAGGCTTGCCTGGGCTACATAGTGAGCTCAGGGCTAGCCTGAACTACAAAATGAGACCGTTTCAAAAAAAAAAAAAAAAAACTGGTAGCTTTCATTTTAGCTTTTTGAGGAATTGCCTTAACTGATTTCCATGATAGCTGTGCTAATCTCCATTCCTACTGACAGTGTAGAAGGGTTTCCTTTTCCCCACACTGTCACCAGGGTTTACTGTGTTCTTTATTCTGGTGTGATAGCAACTCTGACCTGGGTGAGATGGACCCTAGTGCAATTAGGCTTTGCATTTCCCTAAGGGATAGAGTTGTTGAGCACTGTGTCGAATTCTTATTTGCCATTTGTACTCTACTCCGTATTCCATACCTGGAGTACTCTGAGGGCAATTCGTTCATTTGCCCATTTAATGAGTGCTTTTTGTATTTTAGTATTTTTTTGAGTTCTTTATTCTAGGTAAGCTATGAAAGCACATGACTGACAGAAAATAGGGACTCTCAGGAGCAATCCTGTTGCACAGTTGGGACTGTGACTAGGTGGAGCTTTCCTGTGTCCAGATCTGAGGACTTGACTTGTCTTCATCTGTGTAGCAACAAAGACTCCAGTGGTCTCCACATGCTGTGATGCTCCAGGGCAGAGCTACAACCAGGATCTTCCTCAGGAAAGGTTGGCCCACTCATAGTCCCAGTTGTTCAATAGAACTGCTCCCAACAGTGGTATATCTACACAAAGAAATAGCATTTGTTTGTAAAGATGAATCAAATCATGTCAGTTACAGTATAGTTTATGGAACTGGAGATCATCCTGTGAACAAAATATGCCAAATTCAGAAAGTCAAATATTACATGTGTTCCTTCACATACCATCTAAAAAAGTAAAAATTTTAAGAATGTTAAAATATACCAAAATAGTAGAAAGAATAATACTTAGAATTAGCTCAAAGAAAATTTAAAATAAAACATAAAAAGAGTAGAAATATTTTCATAGTGTATATTTAACTCTTTATATTTTTCTGTATTTCTAGAATTTTTCTAATTTGCATATACCAGTTATATCATTTTAAAGAATTAACCCTTTAAAATTACCTGGCATGGAACATATTTTATATATATATATATATATATTTTTTTTTTTTTTAGAGACAGGGTCTTTCTATGTACCTTAGGTTGGGCAAAAAATCATTATGTAGCCCAGGCTGGCCTCAAACTCACAACAATCCTCCTGCTCCAGCCTCCCAAGTGCTGGGATTATAGGCATGCGCCACCATGCTCATCTGTAACACTTTTTAAAAACTCACTCATGGTCTGATTTAACAGCACAATGGCCTCAGGTATCACTAGTTCCTATATGTAGTAGACATTCACTCGATAAATCCATAAAAGGCATTGAGAATATTCTTAAACAGATAACATTAGTGAGCATATTTAAGGGCTGAAAATTCTCACAAATCATTATTATCTTTATTTGTAATATCCATCATTAGCATGGAGATACTTGTTTTATTATGCTCCCAACTTATGTTTTACAACTGTGTGTTGTGGGCTATAAAATTTAGCTCTCTGATTACATTTTAGCTGTTTACAATCTTGGCTGTGGAACAGGATTTTGTTTCAGCTCGCTAGGGACACTTCCATGGCAGAAGTTTCACGATTGTCCTATTGGAAATAGAGCCCTTAAATATATCAAAACGTACTTTGTATGAGTTCCAATCTGCCATGTAACAATTGGGTTAAATATTCAATTACTTTTATCTTTTTACCCTTAGAAATTTCTCTTAGGTTCAGAATAAAGAAAACATGCAGCATAAGGAAAGTGGCATGGGCTCTTTGTGTTTCTTCATCAATAGAGCACACAGAAAATTACCTTTCCAAGGCTAAGTTCATATGAATACAAATATTTTCTAATGGGAAAAAACTAGCCCCTGTGTAACTTAATGTGGGCAGCAATATTCATGTGAGACTCCTTAACAGGGCTCTATTGAGAGTCCAAGGCATTGATGCAGAGAGCAGTCCATGGCCCAACACCCAGAAGCAGACTGGAAATGCTATTTCTTGGGACCCAGACCACTACTCTCAAATCTGATATTTATTTATTTATTTATTTATTTATTTATTTATTTATTTATTTATTTAATTATATATATATTTTTTGAGACAGAGTCTCACTTTGTAGTTCAGGTTAGCCCTGAGCTCACGATGTAGCTCAGGCAAGCCTCAAACTCAGCAATCCTCCTGCCTCTGTCTCCCAAGTGGTGAAATTATAGGCTTGAGCCACCAAGCCCGGCATTTGTGGTATGTGGTACTGATTGCCAGTGGGCGTGAGCCACCACACTCTGTATTTGTTATATACGGTTGCCAGGGATTGAACCAGGGACCTTGCACTTGCTAGGCAGGTGCTGGAATCACTGAGCAAAATCTCTGGCCCTCAAATCTGATTTTAATGACAACTTCAGGAGATTCGAGCTTACAATAAATTTAAGAACCATCAGTCTACCACTAGATTTTGAGCAAAAATTTTAAACATAGCCAGGCGTGGTGGCTCATGCTTGTAATCCCAGCACTCGGGAGGCAGAGACAGGATAGAAGCAAGACTGGTTGGTCAAAAATATGCCATATATTTGTATTAAATTTGTGTTGCTCCCAGGACAGGCACTTTTGGAAGTGATATACTTATTGCCCTGATACACTGTCCTTGGCAGGATGTTTGGAAATCCCCTTTAGACTTGGTAAGACTCACAAAACCAATGTCATCACTTTATACTTTCACCTTCTTTTGGACCAAAAACAAATTCTCAAAATGATTTTACTCAGAAGATGAAGCCAAATAACACTGGGTTCTTTCCAAAATCAAATCTATTTTCAAGTATAAATATTTGCTTTCTTTGGGTGTAATAAAAAGATTGGGCGGAAGGTTCTGAAAAACTGAAAATGAATTCAAAAATGTTTGAACAGGGCCAGGGTAACTGAAATAGAGCAAGTGGCTCCTGTGATGAGGAAATTCACTTAGGTGCACAGTTAACTTCCGGCATTTCTGTATTTAACACAGAGTGGCTCACTGGACACTTAACTGACCAGGCTGCCTACTGCAGACCTCTGCAATGCTTTCTTATCATTGCTTTAACAAGAAGATAGCATGAAGTTGCCTCCTCAGAGGAGAAAAATCCACGAAGGTGCATTTTTCTCCCACCAAACCATGTTCTGTTCTAGACCCTTCGATGATAAACAGGGTCTATTGTCAGAGGAAGGACAATAATGGATTCTTTGTGTCAGGGAAAAGGAAGGCTGCTGACCTCTGGATGAATCTGCAGGGTCAAATGTGGGACAGTGAGTTGGAAATCTCTCTACTGAAGCACAGCTGCAGGGAGACCCTTGCGTGGTGTGTGAAATCAGAGGACAGCCCAAGCTCTAAGTTATGGGAAGATCAGCCTTCTCAAGGATCACCCTGGTCTTGCATTCTGTGCCCTGGAAGTCAGTGACAAGATTCTGCCACAGTGACCTGGTAAGCATGAGGCACCAGAGATCTTGAAGGTAAAGAGCATCCAAGGGTCTTGGTTTGTGAACTCTCTCAACATGAAGAACTCCTGGAGAACCCAAAGGAAAGCAGGAGCATGTTCTGTCTGCCTATCAAAAAGACATTCAAGCTACTTTTTTTTTCTTTTTTGTGGTACCAGGGATCGAACTCAGGTCTTTGCCCTTGGAAGGTAGATGTGGTGCCACTGAGCTAAAACTCTAACCCATAAGCTACTTTTGATTCAGCTCAGAAATACAAAACAGAATGACAGTGCCTGTACCCCACATGATGGAACATAGGTCACATCTATCACATTACTTTCTAGGGATACCTACGAAAGAGTTCTTTTAGCCAAGTGTGCTAGGGCACACAGGGGATCCCAGCACTCTAGGAGGCTGAGGCAGGAAAATTGAAAGTTTAAGACTAGCCTGAGCAGCTCAGTAACTTAGCAAGTGCTTGCCTCAAAATAAAAAAATAAAGAAAATAAAATTTTAAGAGGAGAAAGGAGGTTTGACTCAGTGCAAAGAACCTAGGTTCAACCCATAGCATTGGAATTTTATGGAGCTTGGACTCCCACAGACTCAGTGCAAAGAACCTAGGTTCAACCCATAGCATTGGAATTTTATGGAGCTTGGACTCCCACAGGTGGCAGTTGCTGAGATGGTCAGTTTTATGCAATACGCACTTTAGGAGTTAACAAGGTTGGAGAACGGAGTGAAGTGATACAACACTGATGCGTGGCATGGAATCCAGAGCTCCAGGGAGAGAAACTATAGCCTGGGAAAGAGAGTATGTGTGATATCCAGGCAGCCTTTCCATTCTGTTCCCAGAACCTATTGTGTGTTATAGACACTTGGCAGGCATAAAGAGCACCAATGCAAATACCGCCAGATATTATATTTCTGGAATTCAGATTAAGTGAATGGAAATAAATAAATAAAAATGCTACCTAATATATGCCATCTCTGGAGGAAACTAAGCAAAGTGGTTAAGTTTGTGATTTGAGGAATGAGATTCATCTGAAAATTTACTACCCATGAGTTCTTGAGCAAGTTCTATTAAAAAAAAAAACCTCTGAATCTCACATTCTTCTTCAGCAGTAACAGAATCATGGTACATGTTCAGCAAACGTTTGTGGTTGCTGTTAGAATTGAAGTATATATTAATGGGGTGATACATTAATTCTACCCACAGGATCATCAACAAGAAGCTTCTAACAGAGAGTAATTCTCCTGGTAAAGAGAGGGGAACAGCATTCAGGCAAAGAGAACATGAGTGAAGTTATACAAGAGCTAAGGCACATGATCTATCCAAGAAAGAAAGAGGGTTCAGTTACAATCATAATGAAAGGTCTCAGGGAGACAGTTGAAATGATGCTGAAAATGGAAAACAGGAATATGATGTTACAGGCTATATAACCTATAAGCAATGTGGAACCATAAACTAATGGATGAAGTAGTCTTTATACTGTTACTGTATTGAAATACCAGAGGCAGGCTACTTCACATAGAGAGAAAGGGCTTAAGGGCTTGTGTTCTAGAGGCACAAGGTGAGGGGCTTCATTTTGTAATGGCCGTCTTACTGGTAGTTCTCAGGTTACCCAAAGCATCACATGGCAGTAGATAGGAGGTGTGTGTGTGTGTGTGTGTGTGTTCTGGTCTCTCTCCTCACACAGACACCAAATTCAATCAGGAGGGCTCCAACCTCATGAACTTATCTAATTCTAACAAGGCCCCAAAGCCACCGCCCCCCCCCCCATAAATACCACTGTCATGTTAAGTTTCCACCCACTCAACTCCTCACAGTGGGGAGTAGATTTCAACACACAAAACTTTGAGAGACATTCAAACTTTTACAGAGGAGCAGAATTTTAAAAAGATCAGTATGGCCCCACATGGCAACCAGGCTGGAAGAGTAAAAGCCAGTAGAAGAGGCATAGAGACCAGGAAATGTCTGCTGGAAGTCAAATACACACAGCAGGAGAGCCACAGATGCCTGGAGTGAGCAATAAAGAAACCAAAAGATGTGTCTCAGCTCTTTCTTGCCCTTCTATATACAGATAACCACAATCATATGTATTTATGGGTTCATCATATAATCGCTGTGCCTTAATCTACTTGTTCATAAAATTCAGGTAAGAGGATACTCTATGGGTAAAAAAGGTCTGACTCTGTTGTGAACATTGCTCTGTTTATTATCTTTCTCTTTTCTGTTCTATCACTCTTTTCCCTTTTTGGTTTAGTCACCATCTCCGTAACACTGTCAATAACTTCAGCATCACCCAAAATCCAACTCTGAATCAGCCTTTCGACCTACAAAGCTCACTACATTTTACAACTCCGATTCAGTGCAATACATTTTAATAGCTTCTTCTTATATTAGAAGTTTCCAGGCCTAGTAAGGTGTGATCTGTGTATGGAGGGTCATCCTCTCTTTCCCACACCAAGGAAATTTACATTCCATTAGGGAGAAGGTGAGGCGTACACAGCATTGTAAAATCTAATGCAGAATAAAGCACCAGATAATGATAGAAGTTACTGCCAAATGCATAATGGAAAAGCACTTCGCAGGAGTCAAAAGACACATCTTCTACGTTAGCACCTAACACTTAGTGGCCAGCTTTCCAGAGCGAGTGGCTGACGGCAGCCCCGTGCTTAGGCACCAGGCTCTAGGCTTAGCCTGAGTGGATTCCCATCCACGGCCCGCATGCTCACTCCCAGCTTCAGGCTGATTACTCATGTGGACCTCCGCGGTTTAATTCGTAAAATGAAGATGACAGCGAGACCATCCACCTCCGGCACTGCTGTGCTGATCACCTGATGGACATATGTCAAGTGTTTAGGACGCTGCATGGCATAGAGGAAGTGCTCCATAAACACATTAGTTTGTCCATTGCTATGTAAACAATACACAAAGATATAATGTTACTTATGGTATAAAAATGAATGCTAACTCCAGTAAATGACAGCTCCTCCTCAGGGTATGCTCTGACCACCTTAGGGTGGGAGCTCCATTTGAAGCCCTTTGGTAATGTACCAAAACATCAAACTCTTAGTTCTGACTTGCTGGGATCCTCACCAGTGAGAATTTGGGACATTCCTCCAATGAGGAAAATAGCAGAAAGTGTTGTTAGTTGTTCCCTAATAATCATTGGACCAGATGGTTTTAACCGATGAACCTGTAGGCATTGATGGCCACATTTTTCAAATGATATTAGAGCAAATACAGGAAATTCAATCTTTTAAAATGTTATCCACTTGGGAAGTCTGTTGACATTTTGCAAAGCAAACCATAAATGTACTTAAACCGATGAGTAAAACATTAAAATTAAAAATCAGCCCGTCTTTTCTTTGAGTACCTTTTCCAAATGGCACAGAGAACTTTACACAAGCTCCAGGCCCATCTCCGCTGAATTCCTGGGGGCAATGGGATTCAGCAGTGCATCAAGCACCCAGGCAGGTAGTGCTGAGTCAACCCCGTTGTGACTGTGCTGCTTGTGGGGGCAGCATGGGCCTTGTGGTGTCATTATCACCGCATTACGATAAGGCGCTCACTCATGCAGCTTTGCAGGAGAAAGAACCAGAGTTTACCAAGCCAGAGCCACCAATTTATAGGATGCTACTGTTAACACTCTTGAACTGTGTTCCTTTTAAAAGACAGCGCCTGGAAAAAGAAAGTTGTACTGGCTTAATTCACAACAGTGGAATTGGTGGTCCTTCTGAGAGGTCCTTCCCTCTCTCCCCCCTCCCTTCCTTCCTTCTTTTCTTTTTCCTTTTTATCATCAGAACTTCCATGTTCATTAGAAATCATAGCATTGATGTAAGACAGCACAATTTGCCTGAAGCACCAACTGCGAAGGTGACCTTATCTTACTGGGAGGACACCGGTCCCACCAAATGACTGGCCCCAGCTTCTTACCTTGGACGTGTTTACTAAATGCAGTTGCAGCCCTAATGACAAAAGTTAGAGCTTGGGCTTCTAAAGTAGCGTATTTGAATAAAGGGCTATAAATTAGTTTGTTGAGGGGAAATTAGCACTTTCAAAATATGCAAAGCACACTGGGAAAAAAGAAGCAGGTGTATATGGTAATTAACACCCAGGGAGAGCTCCAGCCCTCTGTCCTGTCTGGCAGGAGTAACCAAGGAGGTCCAGGTCAGCAAAGCTCAGGGTTCACAAAGTGTTTCTTACCTGAGGAATCTTAAAATCACAAATAACATGTTTATTTCTTCACTTATTTATTTATTTTGGAGACAGGGTCTCGCTTTGTAGTTCAGGCTGGCCCTGAGCTCGCTATGGAGCCCAGGCAAGCCTCGAACTCAGCAATCCTCCTGTCTCTGCCTCCCGAGTGCTGGGATTACAGGTGTGATTCACCATGCTCGGCATTGTGGTATGTAATTATCTGGGATCGAACTCAGGACCCTGAGCTTGTGAAGCAGAACCTGGAACTACTGAGCTAAACCCCCAGCCCACTTCTTTACATTTTGATAAGTGACAGAATTGGGGTGCACAGGAGACAGACATTATCCCAAGGTGGCACAGGTCCCTAACAAAGTTGAAATGCAGCATTTATATCCCTCAATGTCTAAACTTTATTTCAGAATTTATACAAAGTAAATTCCTAGTGCTACCAAGTACTCCCTTTATTTACATAACTAGAGGAAACTTCCATCTTCAGGCTCATCCATCAGAGAGTGATATTGGTCACTAGAAATAATACTGGTGGTGACACTGAAAGCCCCATGTGTAGCAAACAGATATAATTTTAATTTTTAAGGAAACCGTTCTCTCCATTGAATTAGGATCAGGCAACAGCACTCCTTCAATGTCGCCCTCATCACCCTCAGGGGTGAAACCGCCTTCGCCACTCCAAAGCACATCCGGGAGGTCTTTTGTGAACCCTGATTTCTTCCCTTCCTCGGTACCACACAGACAGCCAGCTTTGACAAGGAGAGCTGTCACACAACCACAGGAGGACCAGAGGTTTCTAAAATGACTAAGTCATGCAAGTGGTATTTCCAAAACACTGGGAGCTGCCCTGAGAGGCATTCCTTAAGAACCACTTCTGTGAGCGGCAGCCCACTTTGTGCTGCACCCAACCTGCCAGGCTCAGCCCTTGGTCGCTCAGGGCGCCACTAAGAAACAAACAGGAAGAAACCAGATCCCTGAGAGCGTAGACCAGGCTCTGGAGTTTCCTGCAACAGCTTCACTGGTCATGTAAGCTTTTCACCCAGCACGCGGAGATCACGGGGCCACAGGACTCAGGGAGTATTAGCAGCCAGGTATGGACTTGCTCAGGGGAATACATGGACAGCCAGAGAAGTGAAAGTTCTGCCCTCAGAGATGCACATGTGAGTTCATACATGTTGACCATGAGCTGGCTCCAGTCTCCAGCCACAGAGGGCAACTCCCTGAAGCCCATGGATCATGTGTTTCTCTACACATTCGACTGGGTAAGTTTTATCTAGCTCAACAATACTCACTATTTAACACTAGACTGTATAGTTAGCCTCCGGGGAGAAGCAACTGAATGCATATATAATGCATCATATATAATACATAACTACTCATAAAAGATTCACATTACACATGGCAATACCCTGGACAACAATTAATGTGACCCATGAGACCAAGAAAGTATATATCAGGAAAAAACAAAATGACCTTCAACTGGTGAAGGGTGGACAATCTGTGGTAACATGAACAATGAAATGCTACAGAATAATCAAAGGGCACAAACTACTGATAGACCTGCAACACTGATGATCAGAACCACTAGGCAAAGTGAAAGGCACTACTTTCTTTTAAAAAGCAACATTTACAATTCCACGAATATAACGTTTTCCAAAGGCAAGACTATATAGGTGGAGAACAGAACAAAGGACTTTAAATTTAAGGGTCTGGGAAGGGGCGGGGCCCAAGGGCAACATTATGGGAGAACATTCTGCATTCTGCTTTTGTAGCTGCCTTGACCATGTATCTGTAAAACTCAAAGAATCGTATACTCTCTAAAAAATTGAATTTTACTATATCCAAATGTAAACTTAGAGGGTGTAAAATCTTCACACGGTCCATTCTCTCCTTTTCACACATTCAGGAACATCATCTTTTGAATATTCGTACCAAATTCTTGCTCAACACTTCAAGACCTTAGCCTTTGTTTCAATACAGATGTATAAGGTCTTCCCTAATTTCTGTTTCTTCATCTTATCTTTAACAGTGAGCATTATTCGCATAGTAAAACGCATCTAGCTGAACCGTCTACCCTTCAAAACTGGCACTTATCCTTTGATGTACTTTTAGACTTTCACTGTATAGTCAGGTAACTAACAACTCTTGTATTTTCTGCAATCAGTAAAATGTTAACACAACTTAACATTACATTAATAGAGCCCATATTCTCTTGCAATTCTTTTTTCATCTATATCAGTTTCAAGACAGTGCTTTCATTTTTAATGGCAGCAGAGTATTTCACGGAGGGAAAACGCCAACCCACTGATCTCCCGCGCTGCGGCCAGGTTGGTATCAGGCTGTTTCCACGCGAGACAGCAGGCGGCTCTGGGAAGAGTCTCTGAAGATCTCTTGTCCTTTCCTGTCCCCCAGTCCACCTGAGTCATGGTCCCCACGACGCGCTCTGCCACATTGCTCTGGAAGCCGCCGCCAGAGACCCAGCGAACAAGTGTGGGTAAAACGGTACTTTTCAAGCCGGTGCGTGCAAGTCCCGTCTTCACAGTGCAGGGTTTGCGTGGGAACCGGCCCAGCTCTGACTAGCCGCTGTGGAAGTGCACATGCGTGGAAGCGGATCACCTCTCAGTCTGCCTTCTCTCCTCGGGGTCTCCAAGCACTGTGCGAACCGCGATTTTCTCCACGGGAGAACCCGAATTTCAGCTCCAGAGCGGCATTCAAAGCTTCACGAGCTCATTCCGTGGCCGTGGGGCCGGACCGCGCGTGGCTGCCCCGCCCCAGGGACCCTCCCGCACCCCCAGCAGGTCTGGCCCGGCCCTCGCCGCCCTTGCTACTGCGCAGATCCGCGCCGCCTGGTCGCTCCCAGCCGCTTGTCCTCAAAGCCGCCGGAGCGGGACCTGCAGGACGCACCCGGGCCCTGTGCGCGCCGAGCCCCGCATCACCGCGCGCATAACCCCCGCCACGCCGCGCTGCCTGCCGCGCGCCCCGCTCCGAGGCCTCGGACTTGACCTTCGAGAGGATTTCAAGGACACAGGCGCGGCTGTCCCCTCCCCAGCTCCTAGAGCGTGCACCGCACGGGGACGCACGTCGAGGCGCGCACGCGGCGGGGGCGGGGCGGTCGAGGGACTTATCTGCATATGCATGAGGCACCCGGAGCTGCCCTCTGCTGCCACAGCTGCGCGGGGTGGGGGGGGCGGGGGGGAAGGGAGCTGTACGAGCAACTCGCGCAAGCTAACACGGGTTTGGAGAAGGGAAGAGGTGATTTGCATGGCGCTTGCTGATTGGCTGATGGCCGGAGGCTGGGTCTGAGAGGCGGCCCCTAAATGGTCTAACTGAGGTTTAAGAAAGCCCAGGATCGGGCTGGTCGGCGCGATATGAAGTCTGACCGCAAGGGGGCGCGATGTCCTATCTTTGTTCCGGTTTCCAGGCTCCGTTCTCTCCTCCCACCCCCGCCCCGCCCCCAACCCCCAGGCACAGACGCCACAGGAAAGTGCGGAGGAGCCTTGCGATGCAGCCAACTGGCACTGACCCGTCTATTAGGGAAGATGGGCACCGCTATCTCTTGCATCTCCTTCACGGGAGACCACTTTTCATTTCGGATTATCAGATCAATAAACACTTGGAGGAATCATGAAGGAAAATGGCATTTCTCTAGAAAGAGACTGGACACGCAGGGCGTGGGTTGTGCAGGGGACAATGCACGAAGCAGAGCAGGCGCGTATGTAAATACGCACTAATCGCCCTCGAGGCGCAGCCCATGGGGGGAACCAACGGAGCGCGGGGCCTCCCAGGTGCACACGCGCGCACACGCGGGCCTCGGAAAAGGCTCCAAGTGCATTCACACGCTGTGGAAAAAGTGGAGCGGAATGGAGAGGCTCCGCCCCCCCCCCGAAATGCTCCAGCGCAGTGACTGTTTTGCAAGGCACTAGTGCGCGGGATCCACCCCGCAGAGCGCGTGTGTGCGGCACACTCACGCACGCGCGCCGGGACACGCCCACGGGCACGGGCGACGCCGGCCTGGCCAGCCCGCCCCACGCACACGCGCGCACACGCGCGTCCTGGATAGACAAGAGAGTAGGCTTGCGGGGCACGGCAGGTCCACCGCAGACCCCAGGGCTGGACCCGGCCCTCCGCAGGACAGCGCCTGGCAGTCCGAGCTCGCGGGCTCCGCGCCGCCCCGAGAGGGCACCTCAAACCTCGAACCCGTCCGCTCCTTCGCTCGCTTCGTTTTCCTGCCCGGTTCTCCTCGCTTCCCGCATTCAGCAAGCAGACGGGGCGCGGGGGGGCGGGGCGCTCCCCAGCGAGCGCAGCTGCCCCGGGGACGGGTCCCCGCCGCCGCCTCCCGGGCACGCAGCCCCACAAAGGCGTCTTTACACGTCCCGAGTAACAAGGGCTGTCTATATATGTAGAGATCTGTTCAAATATTTAACCTCTTTACTTGCTAAACATCCTCCTCTTCCCTTTCCCCTGCTCTCCCGTGCTCTCCTCTCTCGTTTCTGCCCTTTCTTCTCCTTTTCCTTTCCCTTTCTGAGAAGAGAGGGGAATCGCCTTCCCAGAGCCCAAAATGTGCCCGGGGTGCGGGGCTTTTCCAGGACTGATGTGAATGTCAGTTCTGTTTGCGCCCATTTGCTATTTTGCTTTCCTTTATAAAAAGGGGAGCTGTCATGCCGCCCCCAGTTTCCAGACTGCGGGCAGAAGAGCACCCCCTGGGCCGCAGAGGGATCTTCCCCCTCCTTTGGAAGTTGCTGCCTCCGACCGCTGAGGGACCCCGGGCGTAGCTGCTCTGGCTTCGGGGGGCCCCCAGGACGGACCCGCGGGCC